>BPTQ01000006.1:45890728-46172557 GCA_019973895.1 Chrysanthemum seticuspe | reverse complement strand
CTAACGGAGCCCACTAACGCATGTTAACTTGTTTCCCTTGAGGGTATACTCGTCATTTCACAACCATAAGGACGCACGGCGTAACGACAAATGGTGCAACTTACTCTTTTTGTCAATTTTTATACGTTTTCATCCATTTTTTATGCCTTCGTCCGTTTTTCTTACGTTTTCATACATTCTCATCCGTTTTTGTACGCTTTCGTCCGTTTTTATACGTTTTCATCCGTTTTTATACTTTTTCGTCCGTTTTTATATGTTTTCCTTATGTTTTTATCTGTTTTAGTACGTTTTTAAACGTTTTCTTCTGTTTTTTTACGCTTTTATCCATTTTTTTAAGTTTTACTTCGTTTTTTTTCGTTTTACTCCGTTTATTTACGTTTTCGTCCATTTTTTTTTACGTTTTCGTTTACTTTTTTCGGTTTTACTCTATTTTTTTTACGTTTTCATTCATTTTTTACATTATCGTCTGTTTTTATATGTTCTTGTCCGTTGGTTTACGTTTTAGTTTATTTTTTTACGTTTTCGTCTTTTTCTTTTAAATTTGTGTTTGTTTTTTTACGTTTTCGTCCGTTTTATTACGTTTTTGCCTTTTTATGTTTTATCCCGTTTTCTTACGTTTTCGTCCGTGTTTTTGCGTTTTCTTCCATTTTTTTACGTTTTACTTTGTTTTTTACGTTTTCATCAATTTTTTAACGTTTTCGTCTGTTTTTTTTGTTGTCTTTTTTACGTTTTAGTATGTTTTCTTAGGTTTTCGTCCATTTTTTAAGTTTGAGTCCGTTTTCGTCCATTTTTTTTACGTTTTCGTCTGTTTTCTTATGTTAGGAAAACGTAAGTAAATGTACAAAAGGGTAAGAAAACGTAAAAAATGGATGAAACATAAAAAATGAACGAAAACGTATGAAAACACACTCAAAAAAAAGACGAAAACTGAAAACAAAAAACGTAAGAAAACAGACAAAAACGTAAAAAAGTAGACGAAGACGTAAAAAACGGACCAAACGTTAAAAAACTGATGAAAATGCGAAAAACGGACGAAAACGTAAAAAATTGGTTGAAAACGTAAAAAAAAGGTCGAAAACTTAAAAGAATGGATGAAAACGTAAAAAAACGGACGAACATGTAAAAAAACGAACAAAACGTAAAGAAACGGACGAAAACGCAAGAAGATGGACGAAAACGTAAGAAAACGTAAAAAAACGGACGAAAACGTAAAAAAAACGAACGAAAACTTAAAGAAATGGAGGAAAACGTAAAGAAACAGGTGAAAACGTAAAAAACGGACGAAAACGTAAAAAACAATTGAAAACGTAAAAAACGGACGAAAACGTAAAAAAACTGATGAAAAACGGTCGAAAACGTAAAAAACTGACGAAAATGTAAGAAACCGGACTAAAACGTAAATAACATATGAAAACGTAAAAAAATAGACAAAACGTAAAAATACAGAGCAAACCGTAAAGAAACGAACGAAAACGTAAAAAAACGGATGAAAACGTAAAAAAAAAGACGAAAACGTTAAAAAATTGAGTAAACCGGAAAAACCGGATGAAAACGTAAAAAAACGGACGAAAGCGTAAGAAAATGGATGAAAACATAAAGAAATGTATGAAAACGTATTAAAATAGATAAAAACGTAAGGAAAACGTATAAAAACGGACAAAAACGTATAAAACGGACGAAGCGTACAAAAATGGATGAAAATGTATGGAAATGTAAGAAAAATGGACGAAAGCGTAAAAAAATAGATGAAACGTATAAAAATTGACAAAAAGAGTAAATTACACCGTTCGTCCTTATGGTTGCGAAATGACGAGTATACCCTCATGGGAAAACAAGTTAATGAGCGTTAGTGGGCTCCGTTAGAGGGAGGGAAAAACAGCGCATAACGTTTGCCACTTAAAGTCGAACAGTGCAACGCAAACCACAAGGACGGACAATGTAATTTACTCTATTTTATATAATCATATCCAGAAGTTTTTATTTATATAACTATATATTTTAACTTTATCAATGGTTATTATGTGCTATTAAACTTGCATGTTATTTACAGCATGATATCAAATTATCAATAGTTAAACTTATACAACAACATCAACCTCAACACTAATGTGAGTTAAATAAAGTTAAACCTTTCATCCAAAAAAAATCTTTACAAAATATTAATCGATATTAACACAAAATGAAAAAATTAATGTAATTAAAAAATTGTGCATAATTATTAGTTGTACTTATATCACAATTACAAAATATTAAACAGATAAATTTTTTATATGTGTGTATATTAAATTAAAATTTTAAATATATTTGATTCATATGTAAATCTCGTGTGTGCACGAGACTTATAACTAGTATATATTGTATGAATAACAACCATATTCCAACTTGGATAAGAAATTTGCTAAGGGTCAATGTGGGGTTTTCACAAAGGAGGTCAAAGTCGTCGTGGCAAGACAAGTAATAGCTGAGAGGAGAAGCTAATGCATCGTTAATAGTTGAGAAAGGAAGCTAATGTGGTGGTAATTTGACAATATTGATGAAAACAATAAGTTTGATCAACTCAAAAAATAATGTTTCATATCATGCAATATAGTGTTAACAAATGTATACTCTAGTCATTGTCATAGTAAGTCCCGGAGTGGAGTTAAATGTAGACAAACACATTAATCGCACATGGTAGGCAATGTACATTAGATAAAAATAAACTGTATCCTGTTGTTTTGTCGCTATCTTTTGTCCCGCCTTAGATGTGTCTAAAAGTGACCGAAGGATAACATGTGGATCATTCGACCAAACGTTTCATACGTACAAATGAGCCAATTTTGATTTGTTGTATGGTTTCTTACATTGTTTAAAACTTTGGATCTAACTGAAAGCCTTATTTTAATGTCTAGTGATTCTATATCGTCCAATCATCTCTTGAAGTTTCATATAAATTAAACTCAATTAACTTATACGATGTAAAAATTAGACAAGTGAGTCATGTATGATTAAGTTCTTACAACATATATTCTTCATATTTCGGAAAAACATATTATTACATGTTATTGACTAAGTTACATCATAGTTTTTGAACTTTGAGTCATTATTACCCGAGCCATTTAAAAAAAATATATTATTCAAAACTTTGAATCACATGTGCTAAGATCCAAAGTCGAGAGGGAAATAGCCCGTTGTACACCAAGGTCCCTAAGCAATCGCTTTGTGGAAAAGAAAGTGATCGAGCGATGAGGACCAGGAGTTTGGCTTGGAAGCAGCCGTCCTTTGAAGAAAGCGTAATAGCTCACTGGTCTAGTTCCATGCCCAAAAATGTATCATGGCTTGTTTCATACACAAATATTTTCTTAACGAAGTATAGAAAATATGAAACAAAAAAGATTAAAAACAATAATTTCCAAAGACCCAAACCAAATAACTTTGAGCCCATTATGTAAAGTGTGCTGAACATTAGGCCCGATGTATAAACATTAAAGTTTGAAATAGGCATGAATATAAAACAGCTGCTGTTAAAATAAAAAATCTTTTTTACATGTTATTCAGTTATTGACCAACTTATATCATATATGAGCTTGTGTACAAGAGTTGGATTGCTAACTATATATAATTATATATAATTCAAATTAGCAAAAGAGTATTAGACAATTTTGGTGGTTGTCAAACGGCTATAGAATAGAATAAAATATTTAACTGAACTTCAAACTAAATATCTACCTATTATATAAGTAAAGGGCCTAAAATTACTGTAGAGGCTTCATAAAAAGACACATCAGCACCAAGAGGCTTAACAAAAAAGACACATCAGCACCGAGAGACTTCACAAAAAAGACGCGTCAGCGCAATACAGTAACCAATTGTTCAACCTTTGAAAAATTAAATACCCACTTGCATATCTCACTTGACAATGACCCAATTTTCTTTACTCACACATTCTCTCTCAAAATTTCAACTATCTGCTACACAGTTCCATTTTCCGGCAAGGTGGTTTTCCGACAACGGTGACGCCATATTTCTTTTCGTCTCTTGATTTTTATACGATTATGATTATATATTTAAACTTTGTGACGCTGATTTGTGTAGAATGTGTTTCGTAACTTCAGTTGTAGAACTAGAAGTGGTGGTGGTAACTCCTCTTTAGCTTCGATTTCCGCTACCATCATACAAGCTCCATCGGTAATTCCGTCTCCTCTTCCATTATTATGTTTCATTTGTAACAATTTTGTGTTTTTGTAATTTTTTGGGTTTGGTGTCTTTTACCTATCAACTGAACGGTGGTGTCTCATTTTCTTTAAAATTATATTTGGATTATGTCTTCTTTTTTGTTATGTTTCATTATATGTTTTGGTTTACGTTTTTTTTTTTTTTTTTTTTTTTTTTATCAATAGATATGGACTGAGCAATGTTGTTGATCAGGTTGGTAAAAAGTAAAAAAGATGTTGGTAAGCTTCTTCAAGAACATAATTAATGGTACATCGTTTTAAACTTATTATAAATTTATTTTAAGGGAGAACTGCAATTTAAATCTCAATTGTAAAATTATAATCATGTGTCCGTGAATCATCTTTACTGTATACAAGTCACATATTCTATTTTTTATATTATGTTATTGCATATTTCAGGTATAGAAAAACGGGATGAATCTACTCATAAGGAAAATCATTTATAATAAACCTAAAATAAAATCTTGTAGCAGAAAGAGAAAAAGAGGTGACGAAATGTGAGGATGAAGAGTTGATAAAAAGAGGTCATATGGGTTTATGTATGGTAGTCCATGTTCCACAATGTATGTAATACTACTGTATCATGTAAGTTGTTAGTGATGTTAATGTAAATATCAATCACAGTACCTGTTGAATGAAAATATATCCACCGTAACAGGTAATGTATTTTTATATAAAGATCAAAACTTTTCAATAGTAACAAGTTAGAAATATAATAGTGAATATATAGAACATCCACAAAAGGAAAAAAAATGGAGGCAACAAATAATGGAGTAGATTATACTATTACGTAGCTATAGATTGGTGAAAAGAGTATGGAGGGTAGGTGTTGATGACAGATATGTGTTACTATAGATTTTACAATTGTCATAGTAAAAGACCTTTAAGAGAGGAGGTGTTAGATTTTCAAAAAGCGAATAGTGTATACTATTAAGTCCCAGGTCTCGTTCAAAAAAAAAAGTCCCGGGTCACTATGTGGCTTGTTTTGAGAGGCAAAGATATGTTACAGAGTACAATAGTAAAAAGAAAAATCATAGGCTTAGAGGGCACGGTGAGGGACAATAAAACACACGCCATTGGTCCTCTTCTTTCTTTTGGCGCCGCCAAAATCATACCACCGAACATGTTATTCGCTCGCCAATTGCACCATCGCCATTCAAATGGCTGGTGCCATTCGTTTGTGTTTTTTTTTTTTTTTTTGAGTGAATGTTGGATATTTTGTGGGACCCAATAATATGTTATTGGTGTGTTATGAGGGAGGGGTGTTTTAGTTATTGGTGTGTTATTGGGAGGAGATGATGTGCCGCTGATGTGGCATACCAATAACGTGTTATTCGTATGCACGATACCTTGCACTCTTAGAGTGCAAGGTGAGGTAACGACGAATAACACGTTATTCGTCTGCCACCTCAGCGCCACCTCATCACCCTCCCAATAACACACCAACAACTAAAATACCCTCCCCAACAAAAAAGCCAATAACATGTTATTGGTGCAATTAGGTCTCACAAAACACTATACAAAAAATACCCACTCACTCACAAAACAAAAAATAAATAAATAAATAAAGAAAAGAAAGCGAATGGCGCTAGCCATTCCTGTGGCTAAATGGACGAATGGCTAACGAATGGCTAAATGGACGGTAACGTATAACGTGTTGTTGGTTCCCAAAATTACAACGTGTTGTTGGTTCCCCTTACCGAGCTCTCTAACTATGCTGAAGTAGTGGAATGGTAGGTCTCAAGAGTAGTGGAGTGGAGTGGTACAATAGTAAAAAGAAGAAAAAAGTATACTGAAGTAGTGGAGTAGTACAATAGTAAAAAGAAAAAAGTATGCAATTTGAACTATTTTTTAAAGATCACATCATACCAAAATAAACTTTAAGTTGGGCTTGTATTACTTCATACTATTCTAATTGTTTCTTAAGAGCATACATTAATATAATTTATAAAAGATTATATATGTTATGGATGTTGTGCTAAACATAGACAAAAAGACCATACATTAATCTACTTTTTTCATAGTAAATGTATTAGTAACTCACTAACTTGCATGGTATGATATTTGTCTTAATCTTTTGATACTTATGTTAGCAAAGTTTATTAATATAATCACGCATGTATACTATTAAATCATGCATGCTACTTTATGGTGATAACTAAAATAAATACACTTTGGATGCCATAAGACTCAAAAGTCGAAACCCATTTTTTTTAAATACTAGCCCAACATTAAAACCGAATATGAAACCATCTTGGGCCGTGCTTAGCACGGCCAAAAAGATTACCTAGTTATCATAATAACGAACCAAACCTTAATAGTATAGGTTTGAAATGCAATATTTTTTTTAGATTTTTTATTATTATGAATGCTAAGAATTTTTTGTTTGTCGTCATTGTTTTCTAAATCACAAATACAGTTATCTTTTTATATATAGGATATATGTGAATTATATTGACATTGTTAGGCACTTAAGCCAATATAATTTTCGTCAAACAATATTATAATGTTTTGCACACCGGATATTAAGTTGCTTACACTTAGTATAGTATCTTTTTACATTAGAGCAAAACATAATAATAAAACCTACAATAGGACTATGAACATAATTATATCAAAAAGATTCATTCAATTCCGAAATAATAAACGTGTATTATTGGAACATAATACTAGTCCTAACATCCCACCAAACGGTAGATGTACCTAAAGCAAGTTAATTTTAATTTACAACCCATTTTCTTAATATTTACTTAGAGGAATTTTCATTTGCATACCTTTATTTTGGTGCTTACCAATGAACAAATCCTCACCATTCATCTATTTTGATCTAATGGTGGGGATTAACCTAAGATTTAATATGCTTAACCTTAATTATCCCAACTATATATAGCCTTTTCTTCTTTTTTTTGTTCATTCGCTTCATTTTTTTTCACACATATACTGCGTGTTTTCCTCCCAACCTGCTCTCATCATTTCCCTCAAAAAGTAGTTATTCCAATCAACTATTACCGTTTGATCATCATCAGTTGGATCACCATCACCATCACCATTCCAATCACCATCACCATTCCGATCATCATTTCATCATCACCTCCTGATCATTTCATCATTTTTTTATGTCTTCTTTTGATTTGAATGAACCGTCTGTTTCAGAAGTTGATTTGATTGATGTTGTTGCGGTTGATAATGTTGTTGATCGGTTGTTAATTATGTGGATCAAGTTGTTGACATTCATTCTTATTAAGTTGCACACCAAGTGTTTGATGAAATGTGTGAGTGAAAAATATTTGATAATCTTGTTATCTGCTCATGTAATATTCTGCTTATTAATTAAGTTGTTAGTTGAATTTTTGTTTTTAATTGCATTTGAATGCTGTTTTTATGTTTGATTGTTGTTTTGAATCTGCTATGTATCGTACGTGTAGTATCACCAGTGATATTTGAAGTTGAACAGTATATGTGTATTATCACTAGTAATATTTGTATTATCTCTTGTAAAATTTTGTTTATTTGATACTTTTAGTTTATGTTTTAGATTGTGAGTAGCATTAGGTTTTAGTATGATATCATTTTGGGATGAGTGAATTGATGAAAATTTGATGCATGAAATGTGTTTGACAAAATGCCTAAGAGAGGAATGCACAATTTGAAAAGCAATCACATGTTCCTGTTTTGTCCATCATTTCATATATGACCAAATCAAAAATATTTATTTGAATAAACAAGCTTTAGGGAATTAATCAAAGTGCACTGTAGTTATTGTAAATGAGTAATCATATCCTATGTTGCATTAGTTGATGCTTATTTTCATTTTTCTAAATGGCGTCCTTTTGAATGGTTTTAGTGCGTTTTGTATTTTGCTTTCTCCATCACTCTATATCTGAGGTGATGCAAATTTGATGTACTGTTTGACAATTGCGCAGTGACCTAGAGCTTAAGCCACAAGGACTGCTTACCTTAACAATCATGAAGGCAAATAATTTGAAAAACATGGAAATGATTGGGAAGTCTAATCCTTATGTGATTGCATATATTCGGCCACTTGAAAAGTTCAAAAGAAAGGTTGTTGATTGCAACTTAAACCCTGTTTGGAATCATGTAAGTCGGTTAATTGCAGAAGATTAAAAGACCCAGTGTGTTATACTTGAGGTTATGCTTTTCTCCTTTTTTCTTTTTTGTATTGTTGGTTTCTCAGTCGTATCACGGGTGATATCAAATGTGATATCACATTTGATATCACAAGTGATATCACATTTGATATCACAGGTGATATCAAATGTGACATCACCAGTGATATCACAGGTGTGTCAGCTTTTTGTTATTTTGTTGAATCAGTTGTGGTAATGGAGGATCTTATGATATCATAGGCGATATCAAAGTTGTTTGAGCTTCTTCAATTTGTTTTGTGGAGCTGTTGTGCTTTTTTGAACAACAGTTGTTGTTGATTCTTTCATTTGATTGAGCCATTTTTTTGCCAATTGTAATCACAAATAGTTTGATGATATCGTCTCTTTTTATGCCACATACAAAACAAACAAGTATGCTTTTTAATTTGTAATATCTCCTGTGAGATTTCATTTTTTTGTACATTTTGTATATATTATCACCTGAGATATTTATCTTTTCAGGTACACGATGGTTTTTGTGCCTTTTAATGCAATTGACAATTACACGAGATGTGTTACTGTTGGTTCTGGTCTGCTTAAGAATGAAACTACTGAATCTTGTGTATAGTTACTCCAAGCATTCAAGAAAGATTTTGTGCGTTATCCGAATATCATTGTAACTGGTCAAGATGGTGCTATGCGAAAAGCAATTGCAACTGAGCTTCCTGGTTCCAAGCCCCGTCTTTGTCATAAATTAGAATTTATGTATCTCTTGTGATGAATAGTTGGAAATAATTTTTATGAGGTCTTTGTGAGTTTATGAAATATTTTGTCATTTTATCACTTGTGATAAAGCATGAAAATGATGAAATGTTTACATCATTTATATGTTTACTTGTTTTTGACATGTATCACTTGTAATATTATTCTTTAATTGATATATAAGTTGACTTTTTTTTGCTGAATCATTATGTTACTCAAAAGCAATGCTTAATTAATCCTATTTTTGTTTGATTTTTAGAATATGTCATTTTTTTATTTTTATAGTTTTCTTCATGAAGTCAATGGTATTTTTATCTGACTTTTCCTTAATATCACTTGTTATACTCTAATAAAATTACCAAAAGAAGTTATATTCAGATAAACCAAAAGCATTGTTTACAACTGAATAGAAATTACCATTGTTTACAATTTAAGTAGCAAGAGAAAATTACAAATTAAGTAGCAAAAGAAAATTACTAATTGATGCTTTTGTCTTTTTATTTTCTACAGCTTTATGAGCATCACCTCCTTTTGTCTTCTTTCCCACTTCATTCTTTTTAGTTTGCAGCCTCTTCTTCTTCTTTTTCTGCAACTGTCTTTGCTTTCTTACATGTAGTCTCTGTTGTCAGTTCAACAGTTACTGTTGGTGGTATTGGTGGTTGTAGATCCTGTTATATCACAGGTGATATCACAGATGTTTCTTTCAGAATTTGTTGGTGGTGTACGTGTTTTTGTTTTTGTTCTTCGTGTTTTCTAAGCTTAAAGGTCTAGCAGTGGATCTTGTTAATTTGCTTGGTATTGTTAGTATTGTCGGTGATGATGTTGTTTCTTTGTTTACTTCTTTAGTTTGACTTGGTTGTTTTTTCGCGAAGGTCTTTTTCCTTTCACCGTCAGCCCATGCTTTTTTGCTTCTTGATAGTTCTCAGTTTTATATTCAAATCTGCATAAAATATATACCATGTTAGTGTATGAATAGTTCATTGTTTTTTAATATCATACGTGATATATAAACTGAATAAGTATACGTCATCAAATATCATAGGTGATATACTAGCAACAAGCAATTATTACAACTGTTGTATCATAGGTGATATACTACCAATAAGCAATCATTATAACTGTTGTATCACAAGTGATATACTACAAATAAGTTACCACTGTTGTATCACAGGTGATATACTAACAATAAGCAATCATTGGAACTGTTTTATCATAAGTGATATACTACCAACTAATACTAGAGTCAAATACCGTTTTTAAACATATCGAAGCATGCCCAATCTATCCATTATGCACATATATCTACCACAAATCTAACAAAAACATGTTACAGTCACGATATTTATTTTAGCCTGTTAAGTCTCTCATATTATCACAATAATCATCTAACTTTCACAACAATCCCTCAATAAACTACTAAAATCTACAAAAACAGCAAAGTGTTCATACTGTAGAATAAATATTCGTATTTTTAGGGATACCATTATAACATTCTACTGAAAGTATACATACGCATTCTACTGAATGTGTATGTATCACTGGTGATATAACCAATGTTTTAAAACCCGGTTCGAACCGGCCGGTTCAACCGGTTGAACCGGGAACCGGAGAGGTGGCCGGTCCGTTGCATACCGGGTTTATGCTGTAATTTAGACCGGATTGAACCGCCCGGTTTTGGGCGACCCGGGTCGAACCGCCGGACCAGTAACTGTCCGGTTCAACTTATATGAAAGGAAAAGAGCTAGAATGATTCGACAGTAGATGATGAGGCCTTCATTTAGTTCTCCAACAGACAACCTAGGGCACCCGTTGACTTGATTCTTGACTCTGATTCGATCATCTATCAAGTTTAGTTCACTAGCCAGATTTTTAGTTGCTACCAATTTATTAGTGATCAACCGATTTTGCTTCCGGATTCTTGTGCGTTGGTGTACACTAGTAACTTGTTTGTGGTGATGATAAAAATAGGGATCTATGTACCTGTGTGTGAGAGGGTTGAATTTTGTTAGTTTTTATTTTGTTAGTAAAGCAATGGAGGAGATGGGAAAAAAGAATAAAGATTATCTTGGAAGTTGATCAAAAAGTGGTGGTGAGCTAACCGATGACATCTGTAGCAAATACATTCTCTTTGGTCATGTGCTCAAAGAAATGAATATTTTTTTAAACTATATAAGTTATTTACATCACAACCTTGTTAGAGTGCAAGGTGAGGTTACGTTTAATAACACGTTATTGGTATGCCACATCAGCGCCACATCATCTCCTCCCAATAACACACCAATAACTAAAACACCCCTCCCTCATAACACACCAATAACATATTATTGGGTCCCACTTTTTTCATTTTACTTCTTCCAATAACGCATTAAATAAAACTAATTGGCCCCAACAAAAATACAACTTGCTAAAGAAAGACGAATGGCACCAGCCATTTGAATGGCGAAGGTGCAGTTGGCGAGCAAATGAAATGTTTGGTGGTATGGTATAACGTGTTATTGTTTAGCCATAGTTACCAATGGCATGCCAATGGCTTGCCATACCGTGCTCTCTTAGTTGTTAGACTTAGATGTAAACAAGTAATCCGTAGTACAGTAGGATATTAAGCATAGGTTATCTTAAAGAGTGAAAGTAGTCATCTAATTCTACGTACACTTAAAATAAAGGTACTTCATTTTTTGGCGTAAAACCGGTTTGAACCGGCGGTTCAACCGGTTGAACCGGTAACCCAGTGACCTGGTCATTTGGCCGGGTCGATTATAAACCCGGGTTTTAAAACATTGGATATAACATATAAGCTAAATGTTAAATCAAGTACGATGCATACATTCAGGGTTTTATCACAGTTAATTCTTCTAAAGGAGACATGCTATACGTTACAATATACCTTTAATTTTATGAATCCCTGGAGATGGAGTCAAAAATTTAATTGACGACAGAAAAGCATTTACTCACAATAAATATTATCTCATCAAAACTTTTAGCAAAATATATATATATATATATATATATATATATATATATATATATATATATATATATATATATATATATATATATATATATATATATATATTAACTATGATGGGAAGGGATCCAATAAGAAGAATAATTAAAATGAGAATGGTAAGAAGTAATTCTAGCCACACATTTTAATATGGGAGGGAAAATTTGAATGAAGATGCATCCATTTTTGTAGGTGCATCTAGAATGAGTGGTTGTGGTTACTTCCTATCCTTCTTATTTTTATTATTCTTCTTATTTGATCCTAACTCTAACTATGATTACAAAACAATAACAATAAACTATCAAAAGTGATACTATACATGACATATAATAAATCTTAACAAATAAACAAAAATTTCACAAGTGATAATACAAATATCACTAGTGATAATACATATGTACAGTTCAACTTCAAATATCACTGGTGATACTATACGTATGATACTTTTCACTCACACATTTCATCAAACACTTGGTGTGCATCCATGCATACAAAGTGTTTTACTCAGAAACTCAACCAAATTTAAACACTAAAAAATACAACCAAAAGCATGTCACAATCACAATAAAAATCACACCAAACAAATTTATTTTTCTGTATTTCATAACAACATTCATCAATTTATTATAACAATCCCTCAATAAAACTCAAACAAGTACATAATCATCACATGCATCACATAGTATCCCATAAAAAATCAACAAAAAAATACACAAAAATCTTCATAAGTAGTAATAATATTCATAAATAAATACAAAATCACTAGAGATTCTAATAAAACATCTAAATAATTAGTCGGAAGCATCATACCTTCATCTCGAGACTTAGTAGGTTCATTTTTAACCGTTTTTTTTGTGGATCTGCTTCTGCACTCGATGATTCTTCCATTTTTGTGTTTTTTCTTTAATTTTAACGGTTAAAAGCGGTTGATTTTGAATTTTTATGGCATTTTTTTATTTTCGTTAGAGAGAGAAAGTGCAGATTGTGTTGATGGGGAATTTGGGAAAGTGAAAGGTCTGGGGTGGGATTGGTGGGGTAAGTTTGCTGAATTGGCAGGAGTGGTCCCTCCGTGTTTTTTTATTATTAAAAGATGTTTTTTTTATCCAACGGTCCAGATGCATCCATTGATATGTAGTGGATTGTCAGTATCCAAAATAAAGTGCCTCTATTTACTTAACTACTATGAATACTCACAGATATTAAATCATGGGCCAAGCTAAGTTTCTAACTAAGGTTATATATAAATATAACAATATTTTTAAGATCGTTGTTAGTGTAGATACGTTTATATGAAGTGCTTGTAAAAGAAGACTTGTTTTTATGCATACGATCATATGTTTATTAGGAGTATTTTAAACTCATTTTCGCTTATTTACGTTTTTCAAAATGTAAATTTGAAGGTTAAAATTTTATACTCCGAATTTCACTAGGTTAACAATATGAAACGCGAGCTCGAAACATATATTGTACGTTGGGAGCTCGAGTTTATATGTCCTTGGCTTGAATTACGGCTCGAATTATTAACGAGCTCTTGTGTCAAGAAATATGTAGGTAATCTATGTATTTTGGGATAAACCAACCGATCTTGATCAGTTACACTTGAATATGTATTTGAAACAGATTTGATCGTCACGTATAATTTAAATGCATATGTTCGAGCTATTCAAGCCGATGTCAAGTCTTCTCGAGCTAGTGCTATGAAGGCTCGTAAGTATAGTTTCGAGCCAAGTTTGAGCTAAGCTCGGCTTTCTTCTGGCCCTACCAATATTAGACAAAAAGTTATTTTTATACTTAGAATCGTAAAACAAAAGTGAAATAAGAATCCTATTTATTAGTTTGTGCAAGTAGTCCTCACTTGTGCAATATAAAGAAAACTCACTCGCCAAAACAATCTCTATAAGCTTTGAACTCCCACCACCACCAGCAACCACACGACCGTCATCTCCCACCGTCCGTCTAAAATGGGAAACTGCTTGAAACCAATTGCGACATCAGAAGTATCCCACGTACAAAACAAACTAGAAGAAACAAAACCATTAGTAACTCCCACACTGCATGATAAGGTTGTACTCACCAGTGATGAATGCCACAAGAAAAAGAAGAAAGTGCGGTTCAATTTGGAAGCAGACAATCTCACAGCTGAAGCAGCCATAATCACTACTACACAAACAGGTTTTTCCCACGGCAAAATCAGTAGAAAATCCCGTGGGAAAAGGCCTTTTTCCACGGATTTCACACGGAATTGTTCCGTGTGTAAAAACCCCGTGGGTAAATATTTTCCCACAGATTTTCCCACGAAGCGTTGACTATCTCCCACGAATATTATTGTGGATAATCCGTGGGTTTACTTTCCCACAAATTTCTCACGAAATTCCCACAATTTCTAGTAGCCATTTTCCACATATATCCGTGGTTTTTTTGCCACAAATTTCCAACGAATTTCACACTACTATTTCTCCCACTGATTAGTCACGAAATTTCCCACAGTTTTTAATAGCCATGTTTCACACATATCCGTGGTTTTTTTGCCACAAATTTCCAACAATTTTCACACTATAATTTCTGACGGTTTTATGACAGATTTCCCACAGAAAAATAAATTTCCCCCAAACAAATATGTGGGAATTTTGTGAATAATCTGTGGGAAAGGCATGGCTAAATTCCATGGTATTTGTATTATAATTTCAAATTTCCGAACCTGTAAATTCAAAAAATTAATATTTAAAACTATAAAAACCAATAATAAATCACAAAAATAAACAAATCCAGTACTCAAAATGCATAATGTTTCGCCCGAGGGACATAAATCCGTAATACAAAAGACATAGGTTAGCAACATGTTATCGGACAACGCAACATCGAAACTGTTTTCGATATACAACACAATAGTTCTAACACAAAAATTAAAGCCTAATGCCAATGACCAGGATCCGATTCAGTAGTTCGGGGAGGATAATTCTGAGCAAAAGACTCCAACCTATCATTGAGTGTTTAATGCCAAGCCAATAAGTCAGCTGCTCTTTGAGCCTCCGCATCTGCCCTCTCATCTTCCATCTTTTTCTTCAGTTCATCATTTTGCTTTTTCAGAATACGTATCTCCTGTTACATCCAATTACACATTACTCCATTAGAATAGCTCCATGTTTCTTGGTTATAGGGGTGTGACTCAACATCCTCCCCATGACTCTTTGTCTATGCTGAATACCTCAAATGAAAGCTGACTTAACCAAGTTAACTCACTTAATCTTCTATGAACTCAGATTTCTACTCTATTCCAAACACTAGTTTATACTATTGAAATGCAAATCTAACAACTAAACTACTATTTCTAATCTGAATTATCACTTGATCTAGAATCAAATAACTGAATTACTCCTAAATGCAATGTTCTAAACAACAAAAGACCTCAGAATCAAATTAAAATCACAAATGCAGGCTATATCAGTTAACAAAAGTACTAAAGCAGATTATAAGTGAAGGTGAAACTACTCAGATAAGCAACTTCAGATGAAAACTAACTGAATCTAAATTAAATAAACTACTAAAGACAGAATTAGAACAACAGGCCATAATTGGATTCCAAATGAAGAACTTACAAAGGTCCAGAACAATTGTGCACACTAACTGAGATCAAAATCACTTATCAATACCCATTTCTGAACCACATCAACCTCAAATCAATCCCAAATCACTAGTAATACATGCTTGATATTTCTCCTATAATAAGAACCATTGTTAATAACTAAGATATCTATTATTTGATAATAAAAGAAAATAAGGATATTTAATTAAAACCCATAAACAAAATCATGGACCAACTATAGTGATTAGTGGCGTCCCATGGACCAACATACCCTAAAATCATGAACCACTTGATGCAAGTCAAAATAACAATATTGAAACCAATAAAAAATAAGGAGTGGTGACTTGCAACGCCAACAATATGTTAGACAGAAGAAACAAGGACATAACCTAAGACCTAGACCTGATATGACAATAGATAAAACAAGGACTTACAATCCCACCCTTAACAAAATACGCTAAAACAAACCACCAGGCCATCCTACAATGTACACAAAAATACAGATCAAAGATGTAACCTGTTGCAGACAAGAAACATAGACTCGCCTTCCCCAACTGTCCCATCTATATCAGCCAACTCTCCAAACTGTTGAACCAACATTGGCCTTGTTGCTTTGAGTGTAAGTGTAAAACTTGGTGGATCCCATAGGGCCCTTAGTTACTTTTTCCTACATAAGTCATGTTTACTGAAGTTATTACAAATAGCAGTAACAATATATAATATATTAGAAGAGCGAAAATTAGAGATATCTTACCGCTAATTTCCTGGTTGTGGTAAGCTACGAAACCCACATGTGTGAACGCAACCACATCTGGTCTTTTTTCTCCCGTGGAACAGCGCCCCATGATGGCCACGGTTCGATAAACCTAAAGTGAAGAATTTCTGTAATGGCGCGGCCAATGGCACCCTGGTCGTCAAACCTGAAAAATAAAGAAAAATTCAACACAATAAATATTAGTAGCAATTCTTTTTCCTAAACATAAACATAAATTGTATTCGTAGAAAATAAATTACTCGTCTGCATATAAGTTGATCATTGTACAATCGCCCGGTGCACGCAATTGATTCGGTATATTTGACCATCGCACTGTATGTGATACCTCGTCACTTGATTGAGTTCCCTCTATAGCATCATCATCAGTGTGATGATCGTCCAATCGCATTTGTCCACTATTCGCACTGCTATGTGAAGGCCTGAGACCACTAAATCTACGTCCAATTGACATAATAATCTGTAACAGGAATAAGAATGAGATTCTAAAAATATTAATATCTAACAAAATTAATAGAATATCTATAGTTAAGCTGACACTTGCAAAACACTACAAACTCCTAATCACACTATCATATTCTAATAGCAACATTATTAGCTAATACTATCAATTAATAACTGAATACTAACTACTAAGTACTAAATTCTAGTTAGGCTCACTTCCTCATATACAAGTTCAATATCATCACTCTCATCAGACGGCTATGTCTTAGAACTCATCTTCCTCAACATCGTCATCATTTGCATCGTCATCAAGATCATTAGCAACTTCTTCTATATATCCATGTACTAGATTAAAGGGTTGTATATCATTATTTGCACTAGTTGTACATATTCAACAAAATAACTTAAATGACAACATCCTTAAAATATATCTTACACATATTTACACATAACTTAAAAGTAACAAAAAAAATTAAATAAACAGTCAAACTCATAACAAAAAAGTCAAATCAACATTAAAGAACTTGTATAACACCGTATATATCTATAAACCTTAAATCAATATACTTTAAATTCAACAAAATACCTCAAATAATAACATACATTTACATTATATATACAGATCAGTGGAGTCTTCTTACACATAACTTGAAACTTGAAACAATAATTACTAGAGGATGTAATTATACCTATTTTGCTCGGTTTGATGACTGATAAACGAGAGATGGCAGAAGAAAGTGAGGAACGAGATGAGACAAGAGTGTTTGGGTGATGATGATCGAGAGATGAGTGAGGAGTGAAAGAGAAAGATATGTGTTGGTAGCTATGGTGGATGGTGTTTGTTCATCTTCCAGATCTACTGGGTGTGTTTTTGGAAAAAGTACAACTAAAAGTTTTAAGTGTGTTTGGTACTTTGGTATACGGTAGGAGATTTAATTAGGGCAACAAATAATTTGGGGGGAACTTTTAACACGGGAGGGAAATAAAAATTGGGTGGGAGGGAAAAATTTTGGTTAAGGTATGTTCATTTTATAAGGAAAACTAAAGAAAAAGATTAGTTGAATATATAAAAGTAAAGATAATCGAAAGTTATGTCATTCAGTAAAATTCGTTATCATAATTTACTATCTTAATATACATTGAGTAAAGTTAACGTGTTTGAACTCACTACAAATATTACGAGACACATATAATAATTCATTTTAACTGATAAAAGCTCAATATCAAGGCTATTGAGACAAGCATTTTACTATATATCGTTTTTGTATACGTATCATGCTCATGATATCGAATCAAGCTTTGAAGATCATATCTCCCATATGTCTTGTAGTAGACTAGTGGACCGAGACCGACCGGACCGACCACATTCGGTCTGGTCTTGGTCTAGAGTTTTTGCCTAACTCAGTCTCGGTCCGGTCCGGTCCGGTTTTTAGACCGTGAGCACCCTTATAATACACCTACTAAACCATTACAACCAATTAAACATATCACCAACTAGTTATGAAAAATACCAACTAAGTTCTACTTATGAAAGCTTTATATAGTAACCCGATATAAATAACTCGGTGAAGCTCGTCCATATACGATGAAGGTATATAGTTGTTAGTACAAAAAGTGTGATGTGTTATAATGGGTGTTAGTGTTGCTTGTTGGACTGGGCTAACAAGTTGTTGGTGGGCTGATCTTGTACTAATCCAAGTAGTTTGATTGAATCCCTGCACAAGAAAGAGTAAACCGTTAGCCTTACCGTGTAAAAATAAAATTACGTCGCAAATATATATAATTAACTTATTTTATTTATAAAAAAACATGAAAAAACAAAAGCTGGTCGGGTTTCAAGAACCGGGTTGACCCGAGTCACTTAAAACCCGACGGGTCTAATTGGGTTTCAAGAATTAATAGTCTGGTTTAATATGACCCTTTTTTTGGCTAGAACCGGTTCAACCGGTTAATCCCGGCCGGGTCGAACCGGGTTTCAAAGCATCGGTTGTTTCTTTATCATTATAGCAAAATAAGTTAAGATTGAAAAACATTTGTCTTTTCCGTTAAATAAAAGTCAATCTATGTATACTATAAAAACGGTATTTTTGTGGGAAATTTGTGGGTATTTTCACACATATTTCCCACGGATTTATCAAATTGGTAGGTAATTTGTAGGAAATTACCAACAACTTTCCCACAAACATTGATCGTTTTCTTTTAGTTTTTTACATAATTACATGTTCACGTGTATACACGTTTTTATACCTACAAGCACAACATATCTAAATAGAATGAAGGTAATAAAAGAATATATTGAACATATACGTGTAGATATCCATACATATACAACAGCTTGTTACATAAAAAGGTTATACCTAAACTTACACATACACTTGTGATACTTACATAAATAGTTGCGCTAATAAACACACACATAATATGAAAATAAAAACACATATAAAGACATACTAAGTAATGTGGTAATGTGTAAGTATACATAAACATAAAGATGATAATTTTTGTGGGAAGTATGTGGGTATTTACACACAAATTTCCCAAAGATTAATGAAATCGGTGGGTAATCTGTGGGAAATTACCGACGACTTTCCCACAAACATGATCGTTTTCTTTTACTTTTTTACTTTAGTTACACGTTCACGCACATAGACATCCATATTTCTACATACAAAACATATATATACACAATGAAGGTCATAAACAGACATACGGAACATGTATGTGTAGGTATCCACAAATATACAAGGATTTGTTATACAAAAAGGTTATACCTTAACCTATACATAAACTTGTGATACTCACATAAATAGTTACATTAATGAAAAACACGTATAATATGAAACTAAAAACACATATGAAGACATACTAAGTGTTATGAGAATGTTTAAACATACACAAAACATAAAAATGATATTTTTGTGAGAAATCCGTAGGTATTTACACACATATTTCCTACAGATTTATCACATTGGTGGATAATCTGTGGGAAATTACTGACGACTTTTCCACAGATATAATCGTTTTGTTTTAAATTTTTGATATAGTTACACGTTCACACATATACACGTCCGTATACCTACATAAAAACATCTAAAGATACAATAAAAGTCATAAAAGGACATACAAAACATATACGTATAGATATTCATGACAAACAAAAAAAATAACATTTTGTGGCAAATACGTGGCTAGTTTCCCATGGATTTCCCACAGGCCAATTACATAGTTATTTTATCAGATAAGAGCGTGTGAAATCCGTGAGTAATGTAGCTAAAATTTGCCACAGACTTTGGTTGTGGCTATTATGTATGATATTTGCGACAAGTTTCCCACTGAATTTTAATCAACACAAATAGTGTGAATTTTGTCGCAAATCTGTGGGAAACTTGTGACGGATTTCCCACAAAAACTTGGTCAACAATTTAGTGTCTAAATAGTGGGAAATCCGTGGAAAAATTACTACATATTTCCCACGGAAATTTAGTCAACAATTTGGTGTGTAATTTGTCGGTATTCCGTGAGAAATTTCCCACAAATTAGTTTCCGTGTGTAAAGTTTTGTGGGTAAAACCAGTTTGTGTAGTAGTGAATGGAAACAACTATCAAACCTACAACAATGAAGAAAAGTGTGAGAGTGAAGGTGGTGTTGACACAATCTGAGTTGAAGGAGATCTTGAGTAGGGCCACTATATACCACCACCCTCCACCGATGAAGCTGCCAGTATCAGTTTCTTCTGTTGATCTGTTTTCGGGTCAAATGATGGCAAAGTGTGGAAGAAGTAGAAGTTCATCGGTGATGTGCAAATGTAAATGTGGTTGGAATCCTGCTTTACAAACTATACCTGAATTGGGACATTATTAAATGATCAAGTGCTTACTATATCAAGATATTTTACTTTTCTTACCGATTATAGTAACATCATAAGAATTTATGACCAGGGACGAAGCCAGGAATTTGTATTAGGGGGGGGCACAATTTTTTTTTTTTTTTTAAACATACAATGCTTTTGTTTTAGAAGCTAAATCAAAGTTTAAATCGTTCGACATACGGGTCTAATGATATTTTTTCGGGAGTAACAAACAATTATTTATCCGACGGTTCCTCAACTTATCCGATGCGATAAAATCGACCAGAACAAGTCAATTGGTAAATAGTTTTATCGAATTGGGTTAAGGCTACCACAAATGGTTAGGAAAAAGATGTAAATTGTATCTATTTAAATGTTATAGTCACAAATATAATAGGAGATAATAAAAAGTCATTGTTTATAGCATCTTTATAACCAAATATGTTAAACAAACTAAAAAATTATCAAATTTATGTAGACAAACAAAAATTTATATTTTAGGAAAAGTTCATTTATAATAAACAGCAAAACACAATATAGCAAATGGTATAATATACACCTAGCCTCCTAATACCTATAGTATATTTTTAGCAAACACCTAGCTTCCTATAGAAACAAAAGTACTGACAGATACGATATACACGTTTGATCACTAAATTTATCACTTTTCTCTCACCTACAAATTACCTTCATCTTCTCCAAGTCTTATGGCCGGAATTTATAATTTTTTTTCTTTCTGCAAATCTCCTTCACTTTCATCTTCTCCTTCATCTTCTCTCATATATATATGTAAGGTAGTTGAGCTGGTTAGGGGGGGCCGAGCACCCTCCAGCCCCCCCTACTGGCTCCGTCATTGTTTATGACTATGGTAACGTACTTGCAAACAATAGTGAAGAGTGGTAACAAAATGCAAGTACATTACTATTACTGATAATTTTCGTAGCATGTTACTATAATCTGTAAAATATATAAAGTAATCAACCATAATTATATTAGTTACATGTATCTTCAGTTTAAAAAAAATCTACATGATATGTATCATCAAGACTATTTTGATACTTATTATGTATAGTTTTTTAGATTAATCATTTTTCATTATAACATTTGTGTATAGTTTTTTCGATCTTTAGTGTGTATAGTTTCTTTGATGAATCATTTTTCATTATCGTGTATAGTGTTGATTATTGGGGGTTATCTCCCAGAACAGGCTTAAGACAATCAATGACAGTAGCAATACCACTAGGTGGTTACCGGATATCACTTGGAATCGTGTGATCACTTTCCAAAGTAAACTATTCGACCCTAATGCCTGGGTATCACGAATATCTACTTGGGATAAGACCAAATGCAGTTAGAAAATTAGGCACAATTCTATAACCCTTGCGCTTATAAGTACTTAGTGTTTTCTGTGTGTCCCTCATGCATGTTCAGATCTCATAATATATAGGAGGTTACTCTTGAGCTATTCCAATGGAATTATGAGTATTAATCGGCCCATTAATAGCCTCATAATTATCCCCATTATAGCCGTTAGTGGTTACATGACCAATTAAACGTGGTCATAAAGAAGTTGCAACTGCCATTTAGCAGTACTTTCCATAAGCAGTACTTTCCACTAGCAGTACTTTCACTTACAGTGGAAATACAGCCTATCAGTAGAAATACTGCTTATCAGTACTTTCATAGCATCAGTGCTTTCACAGTGCTATCAGTGGAAACACTGCCTATCAGTGGAAGCACTGCTTATCAGTGGAAACCACAAGCAGTACTTTCCACAAGCAGTACTTTCACCAACAGTACATTCACCAAGCAGTACTTTCACCAGTACTACCAATACAAACCACTATAAGAGTCAGGGTGTTCATGGACCTTATGGGTGTACACTCCGTACCTCCTAACCCATTACAAGGTGTGAACTAATCCCACAAGTGCACTAAATTTTCTAACAATCCTCCCCAAATTTAGTTCACTTCCTTTGCATGAAAAATAAACATCAATCAAAACATGTGCATAAATGAAAATGTCCTGAGGATTGAATTTCCATCTTAGTAATTACACGTTCAAATATTCGAGAATCAGGGTGTTCTAAGAATTGAACCCTTCAACCCATTTGAATACCTGAAGATAACTACACACAAGTTTTCAAACACTTAAAAGCTCTTGACACTATACAAGCCATGTGTCCATATCCAAATTCATAAATGTTGTAAAAGCTAAAAGTCCAAAGCTTCCTGAAGCGGCAAAACTTCAACATTTACATAGGTGGTTCCTCTTTAGTCATGCTCCTGCCAAGCACTTTTTCAAAGAAAATTAACCATTAAGAATTAAAGACTTCATCCTCCTTTCAGCAGGTTCTGAGCACAACCTTGGGATGTAAATAAAACATGTGCTCCAGTCCACTGAATGTTCAGCTTTCCACATTGAACTCAGCTCCCAAGTTTCCTTAGGAGGGAGTTGGGTGTCCTAGCATTCAGTGACTAAGTTGGACTTAAACCCATCCCTTTAGCAGACTTTATAACCAAGTCTCTAGCCAGACCCTTCGTCAAGTGATCAGCTAAGTTCTGTTGAGATCTCACAAACTCTATAGATACCACCCCATTCATGATAAGCTCACGAATCATGCTATGCCTGACACCTAAGTGTCTAGACTTACCATTGTACATCTGGCTATAAGCCTTAGCCAATGTAGCTGCACTATCACACCAGATATAAATAGGTGCTATAGGTTTAGGCCACAATGGAATCTCAAGAAGCAAGTTTTTCAACCATTCAGCTTCTTTACCAGCAGCTGCTAGAGCCACAAATTCAGATTCCATTGTTGAACTGGTGATGCAAATTTGCTTCTTGGATGCCCAAGAAATTGCACCTCCACCAAGTAGGAATACCCAGCCACTGGTAGACGAATTGTCTTCAGTGTTACTGATCCAACTTGCATCAGTGTAACCTTCCAACACTGATGGGTAACCAGTATATGAGAGACTATAATCCATAGTTCTCTTCAAATACTTCAGTACCCTTTGAACTGCTTGCCAGTGATGAGCACTAGGATTACTAGTATACCTGCTCAATTTTCCCACTACAAAACCAATATCAGGTCTTGTACAAGTCATGGCATACATCAGGCAGCCAATTACCCTAGAATACTCAAGTTGAGATACAGCCTTGCCATGATTAGGCATCAGCTTCTCACAAGTATCCATAGGTGTACTCACTGGAGTACAATCAAAGTAATTGAATTTCCTCAGTACCTTCTCAATATAATGAGACTGAGAGATAGAAATTCTATTACTTTCATGTTTAATCCTTATACCAAGGATAACATCAGCCTCCCCCATGTCTTTCATGGAGAACCTTGATGACAAAAATTCCTTTGTCAGGTCAACCTGATTTTGGTCAGTGCCAAAGATCAACATGTCATCAACATATAGACAAATGATGACTCCTTTACCAGATTCATCAAATTTGCTATATACACATTTGTCAGCTTGGTTAAGAACATAACCACTAGACAAAACCACTTCATCAAATTTTTGATGCCATTGCTTAGGTGCCTGCTTAAGTCCATAAAGAGACTTAATCAGTTTACACACCTTGTTTTCATTGCCAGGTAAGATGAAGCCCTGAGGTTGGTTCATATAAACCTCCTCTTCCAATTCACCATTCAAGAAAGCTGTTTTCACATCCATCTGATGAATAACCAGATTGTGAATAGATGCCATAGCAATCAGCAGTCTTATGGTACTGATACGAGCTACAGGGGCATAAGTATCAAAATAGTCTATTCCTGACTTTTGTTTAAAGCCCTGAATAACTAGTCTAGCCTTGAACTTTTCAATAGTTCCATCTACCTTCATTTTTCTTTTGAAAATCCATTTGCAACCAGGAGGTAGATCAACCAACACCCAAGTGTTGTTGCCCATGATGGAATCCATCTCATCATTGATTGCTTCTTTCCAGAAAGCAATGTCCTGGGACTTCATTGTTTCTTCAAATGTTTTGGGGTCATCCTCAACAATGAAGCAATAGGAGTATTGGTCTGAGACCTCATCCCTAGTACCTTCAACTAAGTATAGTTGAAACTCAGGTCCAAATGACTTTGGAGTCCTGACCCTTTTGCTCTTCCTGAGCACAGGTTCAGGTTGCTGATCCACAACCTCATCAGGGACCACTGATGGTTCATCATCAGGGACCTCTGATACACCAGTGTCATGAGTTCCATTAGGAATCCTCTGACTTGGTCTAGGGACTGATGAGAATCTATTCTCATCAAAATCTGCATCCCTTGATTCAATTATTGTGTTAACTGAAACATGTTCATTAGGTTCAATAACATAGAACCTAAAAGCCTTGGAATGCTCAGCATATCCAACAAAGATGCAATCAATGCCTCTTTCACCCAAAGTCTTTTGCTTTGGATCAGGGAGTCTTACAACAGCCCTACAACCCCAGACCCTGAGATAGTTCAGGTTGGGTTTCCTTTTAGTCCAGAGTTCATAAGGGGTAACCTTGTTCTTTTTGTTGGGAACCCTATTTAGCAAATAGCAAGCTGTTAACATAGCTTCACCCCAGAACCCTTGACTCAGTCCTGAAAAGAACAACATGGAATTAACCATCTCCTTCAGCACCCTGTTTTTCCTTTCAGAAATACCATTTTGCTGAGGAGTATAAGGGGCAGTCGTTTCATGGATTATTCCAACAGACTGAAAGTACTGAGTATCCATGTACTCACCTCCCCTATCAGTCCTTAATCTTTTGATCAAAGACCCAAGTTGTAATTCAACTTCAGTTTTAAACACTTTGAATTTATCTAATGCTTCATCCTTGGTATGTAACAGATAGACATAACAAAATCTAGAAGCATCATCAATAAATGTCACAAAGTACTTCTTATTCCCCAAAGAAGGAGTAGCATGCAAATCACACAGGTCACTGTGAATAAGCTCCAAGATCTTAGTCTCACGACTAACACCATGAAATGGTTTCTTGGTTATCTTGGTCAACATGCAAGTTTTACACTTTTCAGTGTCCATGTCAAAAGCAGGGATTAAACCATCCCTAGACATATCTTGCATCCTTTTATAGTGAACATGACCAAGTCTAGCATGCCAAAGGTTAGAATCACTCTGATCATATGTGGTCATAAAAGCTGAAATAACACTGTCAGTGGTAATATTAAGCTTGAACATTTGATTACATAAATAACCAAAACCAATAAAAACACCACATTTAGAAAGAACAAATTTATCAAATTCAATAACTTGTTTATATCCATGATTATTCAAAACACTACTTGAAACCAAGTTTTTCCTTATATCAGGAACATGAATAACATTAAACAAAGTTACAATCTTTCCAGAACTAAACCTAAGATCTACACAACCACGACCATGCACCAAGGCTGTTGACTCATTTCCCATGTGAAGAATAGAACCATCATTCAGTGACTCATAAGTCTTGAACCAGCTTCTATCTTTACACATATGAACTGTTGCACCAGAGTCAACCCACCACGCAACATCATCATCCTGCACATAAAAAGATTCAGATACATATGTAACATAATAAATCTGAAAAGACTTATTAAACATATTCTGACCTTTCAGTGAGTTGGTTGAACCACCACTCCCTGAACCATTAGTGCCTGATCCATTGGTTTTACCACCAATTTTACCACCCTTGCAGTCCCTTTTAATGTGACCAGTCTTGCCACATTTCCAATAAGTAGGTGTTGCCTTCTTGTTAGGATCTGCCCTTGTGTTGTCATGATACTTGCGTTTGCCTTTGTTGTCATTGTACCTGGTGGAGTTGTTATGCTCCACCATATTGACAACAGATGGTCCAGCAGCATTGCCACTCTTTGGCTTGTCATTATCCTGCACTTTGAGAGATTCCTCAATGTGCAGATGACTGCCCAACTCAACAAGAGTTAACTCCTCCTTCATATGTTTCAAGGTATGCTTGAAATCTTTCCATGAAGGAGGGAGTTTGTCAATGACACAAGAGACTTTGATAGCCTCATCCATGTTCATTTGGTGTTGTGTAAACCTTCCAAGTATTCCAAGAAGTTCATTGTATTGTTCCATAACTGGTCTTGAATCAGTCATTTTGTAATTTGTGAAATTACTAACAAGGAACTTCTTACTTGATGCATCCTCAGCCATATATTTGGCATCCAAGGAATCCCACAGTTCTTTGGAAGATTCAAAGTTCTAATAAATATCAAACAAAGAATCAGACATACCATTCAGAATAAGACCTCTGCATATGTAGTCATCATTCTCCCACTTGCTCCTCCTCCTGATCTGCTCCACAGTAGCATCATCACCATCATCAGGAATTGGAGTAGTCAGCACATAGACCACACTCATGCTTGACAGCAAGAAGTGCATCTTCTTCTGCCACCTCCTAAAGTCCACCCCTTCAAACTTGTCCAGCTTAGCAAAGTTTGAAGCCATGTGTTTCATTGCAGCAGTTGCCATTGATTATCACAAAATAGTTTACTTTGATTGTTGGGGGTTATCTCCCAGAACAGGGTTAAGACAATAAATGACAGTAGCAATACCACTAGGTGGTTACCGGATATCACTTGGAATCATGTTATCACTTTCCAAAGTAAACTATTCGACCCTAGTGCCTGGGTATCACGAATATCTACTTGGGATAAGACGAAATGCAGTTAGAAAATTAGGCACAATTCTATAACCCTTGCGCTTATAAGTACTTAGTGTTTTCTGTGTGTCCCTCATGCATGTTCAGATCTCATATATATAGGAGGTTACTCTTGAGCTATTCCAATGGAATTATGAGTATTAATCGGCCCATTAATAGCCTCATAATTATCCCCATTATAGCCGTTAGTGGTTACATGACCAATTAAACGTGGTCATAAAGAAGTTGTAACTGCCATTTAGCAGTACTTTCCATAAGCAGTACTTTCCACTAGCAGTACTTTCACTTACAGTGGAAATACAGCCTATCAGTGGAAATACTGCTTATCAGTACTTTCATAGCATCAGTGCTTTCACAGTGCTATCAGTGGAAACACTGCCTATCAGTGGAAGCACTGCTTATCAGTGGAAACCACAAGCAGTACTTTCCACAAGCAGTACTTTCACCAACAGTACTTTCACCAAGCAGTACTTTCACCAGTACTACCAATACAAACCACTATAAGAGTCAGGGTGTTCATGGACCTTATGGGTGTACACTCCGTACCTCCTAACCCATTACAAGGTGTGAACTAATCCCACAAGTGCACTAAATTTTCCAACATTGTTTGATCTTTAAGAATATTTTTGTCATCGTCTTGGGACAGTGGGAGTATAAAATTTGTATTATCATGTTCATATTCATCTAATCTAATTGTACTGGTGAATTCTATATCAATGGGATATTGTACTTTTGTTGAGAAGTGATAAAACATAGTGAGAATTGAACATGATGTTTCATGAGTCAACAATTAAAAGATATAATTGGGTGGAGATCGAGCCAGTTATGACTAGCTATCTGTGTATTATACAACAAGTTTTTTAGCTTCAATCTTTTAGAAATTCCTTTCACAGTAATCACTTGATCAATATTTTATGTACATGCAATAATGTCCATATCTAAAAGGGTTTTGGCTATTAAATAGCCACCTACTTTCTCAAATGTACCGATATGATACGTTACTTTTTTTATTACCCGGATGGTACGTGTATATTTTATTTTCGTGTTAATATGTCACAAAGTGCATTTGTCAAGTCAAAATCCTACGTGGCTTGCCAAGTCACTATTATTAACGTTGGGTTTGAATGACGTGGCCATATATTGGCAAAATCTTACCATTGCACCTCATCCCTCTTTATATACCTAATTTCTAACCCTAAATTGTTCCCCCAAATCAAATATTATCCCTAAATCCAACCCAATTAAATCATGTATTCATCATCTTCTACCTCCAACTGGATTAGACCAATTCTCACTCATTGCTTCTGTGACTTGCCTGTGGCTGAGAGAACATCGCGAACCCCTGCCAACCCTGCCAGAAGATTTATGTGCTGCCCTAATCCAAGTGTAAGCAAAAATCATTGATCTTTTGGTTATTAACATTGTGTTTATTCTAATTTTTGTGTTTATAGGATTCTGACAACCAATGTCGATTCTACTTTTTTCTTGATCCTGAGATTCGTTATGGTTACTATAGAACTGAGATGCATAGCCTATATACTCAAGTCCAACAGCTAAGGCAAGAAATGCAAGTGCAAGAATTCACATATAGGTCAAGAATTCGTGAATTGGAGGTGGAACTGCGTGAGAGAACTAGCACTGGTGAATGCTACAAGAAATCAGTGATTGTGTTTACTATTGTTGTGTTTGTGATGTATTTCCTAACTAAATGATGATAAAGGTTTGCTGGTATGGATGTATTGTGTAGGTTAGGATTGTGTTTTAAGCTTGTATGGATGTAGTGTAGCTGTCAAGGGTAGGATTGTTGAAGTGGTGTAATGGATGTAGTAGTTCGGTTATCAATGGCAATGCAAGTGGATTTTGTGCTTTGTAATTTATGTGCTATCAGTGCTTTGCAATACAAGTGAAAGTGTAATGGGTCAAATGTGAGGGTCAAAAACATAAAAGTCAAACTGCTTGAGGTTAGATAGATATAAATGATAGATTACCAACCCTTCATTGAATTGCATTTACATTGTAGTTTATAACCATACCATAACACACATCATATTCACAACATTAAAAAAGTCAAACTGCTTGAGTAACCCTAATCAAGGAATCCCAACACCTTAACAATGAGTTCCAAATCTGTCATATGCATTTCATCTGATTCATCTGAATCAAGTGGTGAACTAATTGCTCCACTGTCTTAGAGTTATTACTTTCATGTTGATTACTATGAGCAAGGTCAAAATTCAAAAGCTATTGAAGCCAAAAAGTCAAAAGCTGATAAAAGTCAAAAGTCAGAAGCTAGTGAACCAACCCCAGGTAAAAGGATCCAAGTGCTAGGACTAGCAAATAAGAAGACTTGGGATGCAATTAAAGGTAAAAACTTTGGAATAAAAAAGCCACCAGGACCAGTTGCAGACAAAAAGGGCAAAGGAAAAAAACACATTGCCTAGTTGTTTATGTTTAATGCTAGGTCTTTTGTTGGTAGTTGTTTATGTTTAAGGGCAGCTAGTTGTTTATGTTTAATGACAATGAATTTATGCTAGGTCTTTTGTATTGTCATGTTAGTTGTTTCTGCATGGGTTAACACCCAATGACTATGTATGTAATGACTATCTATGTTTCAGTATGGGTTACCAGATATTAGTTAAAACAGACAAGTGTTAAACAAGTATTATATTTGTAAAAACTTTTACCTTTGAAGCATACATATATCCTTTTGAATTGAGTTTTTCCATCATCCAAAGTGTCCACATCTAAGTGCACTGAAGAACCAGGATTGGTTACCAAGATTTGTTCTCTGTAATCCCATAGCTTTCCATAGTGATCTATCAGACCTCCTTCATGATCATAAACTGCCCTTTGCTTTACCCTTTTACACATCCCAACACTTACATTAATCAAAAACTTCTGCTTAACATCTGTTTGCATCTGCCTATAACTAATAGTAGGATTCCTTATAACCTCCAATGCAAACTGTTTAGCTATCTGGCCACTTGTAAGTAACCAATGACCCAAGATCAAAATTCCTTGAGCATGAGTGCTGATGAATCAATGTTTTGATTTGGAAAGTTGCCTTACCTTTGCATCCATCTTGCCCATAATCTAAAATAACAACCTAATTGTGAACTGTTAGGTGTCTTAGGTGACATGGACTTAGACTTACTTGAATCAACTGTCTTAGACTTGGACTTAGACTTAGGTGAATAAACAATAATAGACTTAGACTTAGACTTATACTTACTTGTGTCCTCATCCACCTTCTCTTTACCTCTCTAGCTAGAACACCTACCCTCTTTCACATCTCTTCCGCACAAAACAGCTAGATGTCTATACCATAACTGATAACCGTTGGCAACCCCATAGTTAATCAAACATTCTTTCAGCTGCTCTAGGTGTTCAAATCTCATACCCAATAATGGTTTCATCTCATTTCATGGTACATTAGGATAAAAAACAGGATATGAAAACCCCTCTTTCACCTTAAATCTGTCATCAATCTCTATTTGCTCTGCTTCATCTTCCTTTGCATTAACTGAAGAGCTTGTACCTAAATTGGAAGAGCTTGTACCTAAATTGGGTCTAGCATCATCTTTAATGAACTTATCATTAACAAGCTTGTTTAAAAAAAATATCCTTAAGGTCTACCTTTGGAATAACCACATCTTCTTCACCTACATGTTCTGGACCTACATATTCTGATATATTTTCATATTCAATTTCATTATCAGATTCATCATCTTCATATACCTCAGCACTAGCATCTACACCCTCTTCTATAACATCATAGCCATGATGTTCAACATAGAGTTCTACCTTGCATCCATTATCAAAAGCTAATTTGATACAATTTGCTAACTCACTATCATTCCTTGTATGTTTTAAATGTTTACCCAACTCTTGTTTAGGAGCACAGTAATACATACCTTCAACAGAAAACATACAACACTCTTTGACAATCTTTAACAGCCTCGCATGGTTGCAATTACCCAAATCAGCATTATCAACAACATCAACATCGCCATTGGTGTAGGTCAACGGATCGTAGATAAATGTACCTTCATGATGAACAACAAAGGATATCCTCTTCATGATTTATGTCAATTTTGTGTTTATGTTAATTACATAATTAGGGTTTATGTGAATTGGGGGGAAAAGAGGAAACGGGATGGTAAAGTGAATGGGGGGAAAAAGGTTTTAACCTTATGATATTACACGTAACATACCACATAGATAAAATTAAAAAAAAAAAAAAAAAGAAAAAAGAAAAAAAAATTCCACATAACATTTATTAGCCGGTTCACCCGGTAGCCGGTCACTTTGTGACCATATTAACACGAAAATAAAAATACACGTACCATCCGGTTAATAAAAAAAGTATACGTATCATATCGGTACATTTGAGAAAGTAGGTGGCTATTGAATAACCAAAACCCTATCTAAAAACGTAACTAAGCATGTTATATATTCCTTTTTTTTTTCGGAGGCAAGAAGAAAAACACACTAAGAAGGTTGCAGCTCGGCAAAAAGAAATTTTACATTTTTTTGTCAAAGGTAACTAGTTTTGTTCTAAGAAGCTTACAGAACATTTGAAGGAAAAAAAAAGTTATGTAAATCAAGAAAATGACTTAATAGTAAAAATGTTTTAATAATTTCAAATAATATAAAGATATGTAACAATAAATTAGAAAAAAATAAAAGAAGTGCAATTCTATTTTCATATAATAAAAGCGTGGACTACTAGGACTTTTGGCGTCAACAGAAACAAACAAACTTGTTGGTCAACAGCCACCAAAGTTGAAAAAAATAAAATAATAATCTAAGTATGTTACATCTTTAAACTCATTTTCCTTGACAACTTTCATATCTAATCAATCAAAGTTTGAACAGTACTTTTTTCTACAAAGGAGAGGATCATAAAGAAAGCAATCTCACAGGTATTCACTTGTAAATGTTATTTTACACATATATTGATCACTACTTGTTATATTATGTTGCTTGTTTATATTTACTTTTATAGCAATTCTTAAATGATAAAAATACACTATGCCCCTTCATCATTACACATTTACACCAGTGAATTAAGTAAACCCAAAATAGGCATTGTAGGTGTTCACCAAACAGTTGTAGTGGATGAAAGAAAGCACGATCACAAATTGTCTTATGAACAGTCACTTAGCACAAAACCACAATTTTTCTGGCCTAGAAAGGGTAAATAGTATGGGGGAAACCTCCGTGTAAGTATCAATTCCCAGGACAGACTTTCCTCATTTTTTTTCCTTGTTTTCTTAACAGTCAAAATGATTGAGGCCTTTGTAACTGCTGCTGCCGAGGTGATACTGGAAAAGGCATTTTCATTAGCTGCTAATGAAATTGCCATTGCTTGGGGTTTTGCAGAAAACTTGAAGATCTTTCATGGCAAGATAAAGATTATTCGGGCCTGGTTACGTGATGTTGAGCGCCGAAAGGTTACAGAGGGTGTGACGGAGTGGCTTAAACAGCTAAAAGATGTGGTGAGTGAAGCTGATGATCTGTTGGATGAGGTTCAGTATGAAGTGTTAAGGCATGAGGCGAAGAAACGAGATCACAGAACTATAAAGTTACATATTCCCCAGAGTTTGAAAAAACTTTCATTTCGTACAAAAATGGGTCACAAAATCGAAAACATCATCACGAAGTTGTCAGAGATCAACAAACAAGCACTCGAGTTGGGACTACAAAATGAACCGCAAGGCCCCGTTCCAAATAGTCTTCCTAAGCAGACTCATTCATATTTAGGCGAATTTCAGATTGTTGGGAGGAATAAAGATGAACAACATATAGTGGAGCTTTTAACGGAATCAAAAAAAGAAGAAAAGCTAACTATTGTTCCCGTTGTGGGAATGGGTGGGATTGGGAAGACCACATTAGCAAAGTTGGTTTATAATGATCCAAAAATCCAGAGACACTTTGATGTCAAAGCTTGGTTGTGTGTGTCGGTTAAGGTTGACATCAATAGACTTCTGGAAATGATCTATGGATCCCTAACGGATAAGAAATGTGAGCGACCAACTACCCAAAATTTGATTACAAAGCTTCAAGAAGAGCTGGGATCAAAAAGATATTTTCTGGTCCTGGATGATGTCTGGGACGAAGGGAGGACATACTGGGATGATTTCAGGAGTTGTGTGATAAATGTGAATTCACAAAATGGAAATGGCATTATTATCACTACACGAAAACTTGAAATCGGAACAAGCGATATGACAAAGAATTCATGTACTTTGCATGGGCTTTCAGATGATGAGGGTTGGTTCATTATTAAAGAAAGAGCAAAACCGTTGCCACAATTGGAGAAAGAATTGGAAGAAATAGGGCGTAATATTGTGAAGAAATGTCGTGGTTTGCCATTGTTAGTAAAGGTAATAGGAAGCATTTTGCAAAGTTACAGCGGTGACAGAGATAAGTGGCTGTCTGTCCAAGAAAGCATGGTTTGGGGTGAAGAAGAAGGTGACATGGTTTTAAGCACTTTAAAACTAAGCTTTGACAGTTTGCCAAATTCAATTTCAAAGCAATGCTTTGCATATTGTTCGATCTTTAAGAAGGATAAAGTCTTGAAAAAGCAAAAACTTATCCAACTTTGGATTGCTTTAGGGTTGCTTCAAGTGGATGGCACGGGAAACAGAGATATGGAGGATGTGGGAAATAAAACTTTCGAAATCTTGGTAAGGAATTCCTTGTTCCAAGATGTTGAAAAGGATGAGTATGGTAACGTTTATAGTTGTAAGATGCATGATCTAGTGCATGACCTTTCTTTACGTATTTCGGATGGTGAAAGCTTACGTTTACCGGTTCAGACTAGTGCCGAAGTACACATGCCTCACATAAAACATCTATCTCTGTACCAAGAAAAAGACAGCAATTTTTTAAAGGACATGGCAAATAGAACTCTGCACACGCTGTTCTTGAGAGGAGTTGTGACGAAGATATCATTTCAAGATTTCAAGTGTTTGCGTATCCTAAAGTTAAGTTCCATTTCACTAACAAGGATACATGATTCAGTTGGAGATTTGGTGCATCTCAGGTACCTTGATTTGTCACATACTGATATCGAAGTTCTTCCAAAATCTATCACTAAACTTCACCAGCTGCAAACTTTGAAGCTGCTTTGGCCTTCTAAGTTAAAGAAGTTCCCAGAAGGCATGCGGAATTTGATAAGCCTACGACATCTCGAGTTCAGAGAAAATGTTATCTCCCCGAAGGACGTGGGACAATTGACTTCTCTTCGAACATTGTCCTACTTTAGCGTGGGTCGAGAGAAAGGATGTCAGATTGAAGAGCTAGGCCGTTTGAAACACCTTGGGGGGAAGCTTGGCATTTCCGATCTTGAAGAAGTTAGCAGCAAAGAAGAAGCTATGCAGACAGATTTAGTTGGAAAGAGAAATCTATACAAGATAAATTTCTGTTGGAAGGAAAGCAATGAGGGTGTGAGGCAGAAGGACAAGGATATATTGGAAGGCTTGCAAACCCCTGCAAATGTGAAAAGCTTGACAGTCGAAAACTTTTCAAGTGATTGTTTTCCTGAGTGGGTGATGAAAATGTCAACCAATACCGGAGGGGAATGGATTCGCCTTGACAAGCTTGTGGATATCACATTATCTGGATGTCGCAACGTCCTCAGTCTTCCAATGGTTTGGAAGCTGCCACTTCTTCGTGATCTTGTGTTGTTTGAAATGGACAACTTGACAAGTTTAAGTAGTTCTGTTGGCCTTGGATCAAGTGAGCCCTTATCTCTATCGTTGAGAAAGCTCGAACTACGTGGTATGAGTAGGCTGGAAAAGTGGACAGATGCAGCAACGAACTCCTCAACGATGATATCGCCTGTGCTTGAGACGTTGGTCATTGATGATTGCCCGAAAATTAACCTCTTAGATGAACATTATCCCCATCCTCTTGTTAATTTAACTATTTACAAATGCACATATCTCGAGTCAATTCGGAGTTTACAAGGGCTCACATCTCTTGAACGTCTAGAAATCAAGAGATGTGATAGTCTTTTAGGAATACCCGATTTGCACAACCTTGGTGGTTCTTTGAGGGTACTGGAGATTTACAATTGTGAAAAAATGACTTCCGTGCCTAGTGGAATTGACAGGCTTACCTTGTTAAGGAGGTTAACACTTGGGGCATTATGGAAGGAGCTTGATTGTTTCCCAAGTCTCAAAGGGATAGAGAAGCTGAGGAGCAACCTTCGGACTTTAGGATTGATGGGTTGGAGTCACTGGGAGTCAATTCCGGAAGAGGTAAAACACCTCACCTCACTGGAGTGGTTAATTATAAAGGATTTTGGTATACGAGAAATTCCAATGTGGTTAACCAATATGTCATCGATCAAATTGATCACTTTCTGGAGCTGCCCTGGGCTAGATAAAGACTCTGTTTTGAAGGGAGCGCCAAGGGAAGCAGAGTATGTCGATTTAGACATGGAAAGGTTACGTTGAATTTCCATAAAAAAGTTGAACAATTTTATGACAGTTGACTTGATCTACACGTATTTATCTTTGGAAATAAATATAGTTTATTAAATATATTCGCTTTTTAATTAGCCATTGGTGCAAATAAATATTCTGCGATTTGGACAGATTATTTTTAGTTTATTGTTGTACGTATCTTTTATATTCACCTTTAGAATTCACGAAATCAAATCTTCAAAATTTAGATCTTGTGATTAAATTATCAGAGGAAAAAAAAATCAAACTATAGAAAATACGGAGTATGAAATAATAAGAGGGAAAAAGTTGCTAACCATTAGTCCCGTTAGTCCCATACTCCCATTTAATCGAACAACATAAACTTTTTTTGTTGTTCAGACTAGAGGTGGTGGTTCCAGTGTAGAAGACGTAGAAATTCACAAGGTTCTATGATTTTCTAGTTGACCTGTTTTCAAGTCAAATAATGGTGAAGTGTAGAAGAAGTAGAATCTCATCAGTGATGTGCAAATGTAAATGAATACAAACTAGACCTGAATTGGGTCATTAAGTATTATCGAATAGGTGCTTCAGTTGTTTTTACAGCAGCGACATACGAAATTGGAATCTAAATTACATTTCATATTTGCCTATTTGGGTTGGTTGGCAGAAACTTATCTAAAATAACTTGCTTGCCTTTAGTTATCTCTATGTAAACAGACAAAAAAGTTGTGTTACTAAGTATTACTTTTGCAGGTGTGTTACTATTACCGATAGTTTTTGTAAAATGAGGCTATAATCAATCTTTAATTCTTTGTAAGATATATTCTCAAGACTCTTGAATCTTGATCCTTATTGTTTATAGTTTTCTTTATTAATTGTTAGCGATTCTAAAGTACAACTCGGTATTACAATGTTCATAATTTATCTATATTTGAATGTACTATTGTGTTCTGTATCAATTTGGTGTTGTACCATTATCAAGCTTTTTAATACCCCTACTAACAAAAGCCAAGTCGTTTGCTGTAACAACGATTGAGAAACATTTAACAGAAAAAACCAACCAATTTCAGTGAAATATTTCTTTGCATCAATCACGAGTTTAAATACATGAACTTGAACGGCTACCCAATAGCCACCTACATTTGTAAACAAGGAAACAAGTATAAATAAAGAATCTGTAAAAGCTTCCGTAGAGAGCTGTGATAAGTTATTCCAATACGTCTGTTGACAACAAAATAATCTGAAAATTATGTTTCCTTGACGTTAATACCTGTCATGTAGAACTCTTTATTTTTTCACTTTGCTGAGGATCGATGGCAATTCTGTTGATCTACATCATCACTTTTGTGTAATGAGCTGTCGAATAACATATGGAAGAATGCCACCATGGTTGAAATATGCCAATTCCACCTACATAAACCAAACACAAATGATTAAAATATGAAATCAGGGAGTGTTTGGATATACGTTTTGTTTGATTATTACGACTTCTTGCAATAATCAAATTTTAATGTTTGGATACTGCTTCTGATTTAACTGAGCACTTTTGTACTAACCACAACACGAAAAAGTCCTTTTGGATCGATACATATATATCTAAAACCACATATAAGTGTACTCAAAAGAAAAAGATTGTGGGAAGAGACGAACCTAACTGATAATCAATTCGAACAGATTTCCTATTTACCTCTTCGAACCCACTATTACTATCGCTACCCACAATTGAAACTATTTCCGCACACGCTTACTCTAAACCAATAATTAACTAAATGAGGTAAAGAAACCATACCTCTGTGTCAAAGCGGGCGGTACATGTGAACGACTTCCCAGTGTCGGTAGTAACATTGACATCTTGGCCAGGACGGATCTCACTAATATTGCTTGGTAGGTCTATGGTATATAGTTCATGACCAGTTAACTGTAGTGTGTTTGCATCTTCACTCGCCTTAAAACAACGTGGTATAATACCCATTCCCACCAGATTACTGCGGTGGATTCTCTCAAAACTTTTAGCAATAACAGCTTTAACTCCCTGTCAATATCCATAACATAACAAAGAAGCAAGAAATGAGGTTATATAGGTGGCAATTTTGACCTGTTACTCATGATGGGGATTAATTCGGGTTATGTGCCAACTCTAACGGGTCAAACACATAAGAAAAATATAGCTTAAAAAAGTTGGTAAAAGTCGCACAACACGTATACTGAATGGATAAACATTAATTCACATTATTTAAAAAATTGGATTACTAAACAAATATTATAATAGTTCTTAATGGATAAACATCATGTATCAGGAGTGGTACTTAAGTCACTTTTGAGGTGGTTATCAGGTAGTGGGTGAGGTGGTTTCGAGTTCAGTATAGATTCTAATGCATGCAATAGCTTTTTAATTATAACGCTTAGGGCTATGTTTAGCGAAATCCTAGTTTTTAATCATACTTTGACACACGTTTATAAGTAAAGTGTTTAAAGTCATCCCAACACGACCCTATTTGCCACCTCAAGTTTAATAACTCACCAACAACATAGGGCCCTTGGCAGCCCAATCTCTAGAGCTTCCACTACCATACTCTGCTCCAGCCAAAACAATAGTATCCTAGCCAGCAGCCTTGTATCTCTGATAAGAAAGCAGTGGGTGCAATAGTTAGACAAAAGTAATAGTTTTACAACCCACTAAGAATGATCATTTGCTCCATGAATGAGCTCACCGATGCTGCATCAAACACGGATAACTTCTCTCCGGTAGGAATATGCACAGTTTTCGGGCCAACTTCTCCATTTAACAGCTTGTTAACAATACGGATATTGGCAAAAGTACCCCTTGCCATTATCTCATCATTACCTCTTCGACTTCCATAAGAATTGAAGTCCTTGCGGTCAACCCCACGTTCTAGGAGGAACCTTGCAGCTGGGCTGTCCTTTTGAATGCTTCCTGCAGGTGAGATGTGATCGGTTGTAATACTGTCACCGAAGTTCAGCAAGCAGTAGGCATCCTTTACACCACGGGCGCCTGGGGGATCCATGGTCATGTTCTTGAAATATGGTGGCTCGTGAATGTACGTCGACTGTGGGTCCCATGAGTATAGCTTGGATTCTTCAACTGATAGGTCATTCCACATGGGATTTCCCTTGGTGATGGCTTGGTAAGTGCTCTTAAACATGTCGGGTAGAACACTCGATTGAACAGCCTGCAAAGTATCAGTGATTTCAGCTAGACGTGGTAATTTCAAATTTTCAACCCACTTATGAATGAGTAAATTAGGGTTTTTTCTCAAAAAATATAACGGGGATTTTTTTTAAACTAAAATAAAATGGCTAAAAGGGAGACAACTCATATGGGTTAAAGGCCCCCAATTGTGTTTTTCATGCATAAAAAATCCTAATATTTTATTCAGAATATTACATTAACAATGAGAAAGATTTGATGTTTTAGACAAAAAGCTTTCCAGGCCAACCCCGACCCATACCACAAACATTATCGTTTTGATCCATTACCCAACCGGTCCTTTTTGCCACCTGTAATATCAAAATAGTTTCCGGGTGCTTACATCTGCAACTTCTTGGGTGCTTGGCCATATATCCCTGAAATAAACATCCTTCCCATCTTTTCCAACTCCAATAGGTTCTTTCTCAAAATCGATATCAACCTGGCAAGCAAAATCATCATGTATTTAAATTGTTTTCAAAGAACATCTATCATTGCTCTCACAATGTTTTTGCGACATATGGGCAAATAAATTTCAATATTCAATAAAATTAACTTCTTACCGTGCCTGCAAGGGCATAGGCAACAACCAATGGAGGTGATGCAAGGTAGTTTGCTCTTGTCAAGGCATGAACACGTCCCTCAAAGTTACGGTTCCCAGATAGAACAGCAGATGCTGAGTGCCAAAAGTAAAAGAGATTAAGGATCAAATTAAATATTATCCGGGTCATAAAAGAGAGTTGGAAAAGGAAGGTAGAAATATACCATTTTTCAGATATGGCAGCACCAACTGTTTCATCTAGTTCTCCTGAGTTACCAATACATGTTGTGCAACCATAGCCAACAATGCTGAAGCCTTGCTCATCCAAATACTTTTGCAACCCACTGTATTAAGCACAAAAAAACACAATATACTTGTTTAATTTCTAACATTTGAACGGGTCAAACGAATTGAAAGTTTCATACGGGTTAATAGTTCACTTGTGCAATTAAAACGTATAAAATCTGCTTTTACATTTTAATAAAGTAAATTACATTATTATTTTCAAAATATGGTTTTGCAATAATATTTGAAACATTTTAGCACATTTATTACATACAAAAATAAGCAAAACGTGATTTTGGATCAGTACAACCCGACCCTTTTTTACCTGCACAAAAAGTTTACCCGTTTGACCAATTACCCAAGGTGCCCATCGTGTCCAGTTTTTCACCTCTACTCGTTAGTTTTATTTCTAACAGGACGAAACAAATCTGATCCTCACACAAACACAACTAATACCTTTGGAGCAAGTATTTTGTAACAACTCCAGAGCCCGAAGCAAGACTTGTTTTAATCCATGGCTTAACTTTTAAGCCCAACTCGCAGGCTTTTTTTGCAACAAGACCGCCCCAAGCATAACACTGGGGTTTGATGTGTTTGTGCAGCTAGTGATAGCAGCAATCACAACATTACCATGTCTTAGTTCTGCTGGCTCTCCATGAAATGAAAATTTTGCAACTTTGTCCTGTGTCTCTTTTGGTACTGCAAAGCCCTGAAAGTTGAAGTTTAAAAGTATATGATGCTCTTTCCGAGAAACGGTATATGTGCTACAGTAAGAGGTGATAAGAACAGCAAATATTCGAGAAACAACTAGAGGAGGCAGTTTTGACCTATTTACTTGTAAATCGGTCGATTTTAGTTGTCTCCTATTACAAAGAGGTCAAATATATATAACCAAAAGAGAACAGATCACATGGGTTGAAAGCCGCCTAATTTGGCACTTTAATGCATAAAAGTATACAGCATCCCTAGATTGCATATTATGATTGTAATTTAATAACTTTAGTAAATGTATTTGGTGGATAAACAGTTTATATTTCTTTATAACAAAAACAGAAAAAAAAAATGCAGGTCAAGCGAGCCTGTTCATTTCGACCCACACTATAAATTGTTCCCATTATGCAATCCGCCCACTTTTCCATATCTAGTAAACAGAAATATTTGTACACAGATATTACCAACTAAGCTCCTCAACAACCGAATTTTGTCCACATTCAACTCACCTTAAATCCCACTTTGTTGTCTAGGCAAGAATGCCAATCTGCTTTCATGTCTTTCAAAGGAACTCGGTCATGCAGCCTATAAAAAAACAGTAAAAACAATACTTTTATTGTAGAGTAAAAGCTAAAAGCATGATACGATGCCGTGGTAAAAACTGCAGAAATACACACCTCTTTGGCCCTGATATACAAGGTTCCACATCTGCAAGGTCTAGCTCCAAGTAGGACGAGTACACTCTTTCCAATTGCGGCTGAAATTATATATATGATAGTTAGATCTCAGATTACTATCCCCATCCTATTTCACAGTAGCGATCTAACCTCATTATAGTCAACAAACATGTTGTTAGCCCTTAAATATGCTTCTATCATTGCTACCTAAATATCATAAAACATGAGTGTCAGTTAATAGTATATTGTTAATTACTTAAATGATAACCCATAAATCATATTTTACGTACAGTATCATCGCTTCGTCCAGTTAATCTGAGATATTGAAGAGTAACATGATCCACCGGGAAGAACCCCATTGTAGCACCATACTCAGGAGACATGTTGGCAATAGTTGCTCGGTCGGCAAGAGATATTTTACCCACGCCCTCACCTGTCAAATTAGTTAGGCTATATTATTAATTGTATATATATATCTCTATATTATATATATAACAGGAGGCATTTGGCATTAATGCCACCTCAATGACACCTCAATGCCACCTCAATGACACCTCAATGCCAATGGGGGGAGATACATGCTATATTTTTAATCAAACACAAATGCTTTGAACTGTATGTTATATCCAAATGTTTTATTGTCACTAAGTATTCAATTGCCATGTTTGAAGTCCCTACATCATGCACCATTAGTCACTTTCGAGTGAGCGTGAATATTGTGAATAGGCCTATTGGAATTAACACTCCCGTTCTTATTGACCCAACTAGGGGAAAACGACTACAAAGCCCCTAAATTGAAACATACAACCATCAAACCACATCTTACAACACCCCTTAACGACAAAAAGTGTACTAAGAATATAGTCACACACAGTAACTTTTAAAGAAAAAATTACATAAGTTCATTGATTTTTTTCACACACAGCTTCAAAACCTAACCTCAAAGCCTCTACTTTAAAACATACAACCACCAAACCTCATCTTACAACACCCCTAAACAACAAAAACATAATCAAATTTCATGCCACATAATCATTTGTTGTCCAACTAAGCAATATTTTTGTCCACCTAAGCACTAATTTTTTAATTTAATTAGATTTTATATAAATTTCAGATTTTTAATAATTTTTTTGGTCCAACTAACTAAGCAATATTTTTGTCCACCTAAGCACTAATTTTTTAATTTAATTAGATTTTATATAAATATTTCGGATTTTTAATAATTGTTTTTGTAAATTTCAGATTTTTAATAAATATTTTTGAAAATTATTTATAAAAAATGGGTCTTGCAAGAATTGAACCTTGGTCATTTGGATAAATAACTTGTGTGTTTACCACTTAGGCAACAAGTTATTTTGATAATTATGTTGCATATCTAAATACAATTTATCTACAAAAATTATATTAAGTAATTATCTTTTTAAAAACTTATTGTACATATATTTTCATTAAATATAAGTAAAAAAAATCTGCACTTCATTCAAAATATACTTTTTCTCAAAAACCCTAATATCCTTTTCATCACAGGTTTGCAACCATGAATTGGCACTGCTAGATTCAAGTTTGCTTGCACAGGTAATGTGAGTTTGGATTTTCTTATTTTGTATTTGTGCATGTAAGATATGTGTTTGTAACGGCGTCATTGCAGGAATTCTTGGATAGGTTTATGCCAATGCGAAAAGGAGGAGTCAGTTATGCATCGACGATAACACTGATATTCTTCTAATTTGGTATGCGTTGAAAGTAAACATCTTAAATCGTGTTATTTTTAGTTTATGTTGGAAAGATCCCAACAGAATAGATCACATTATTCAGCATTACAGGGTGAAGTTTTTTACGTTGTATCTGGTGTACACCATCAAGTTCCCTTATGAATGTGATGAGACTAACAATTGGAATATATGCATTCAGTATTCCAGTTTTCTATAACTTATTTTTCGTTTTTATGAAATAATTTGCAGCTTCTCTTTGCATCAGTGGAACTACTTTCACATCAACAGAAAATCATATTGTAGGGTAAGGTTTTTGTTGCAACAACTGAAGAATGATCAAGGATATAGATTAACCACCATGTTCGTGATTCCCCTCTTTAACCCGAACATCTGTACACCTCCAATTCAGTTTAGAACCCTAATTCCGTTGAAGATCAGGTAACCTATTTTATTCTATCTTTTCTTTATTGGCTATTGGTGTTTCTTATATTTAATGGATTTTGCTTCAGTATGATGTAGTTCCATCAGTGACGAGCTCTGTTAGTTCATATGGGAATAAGACTCATACTTAATAGCTTATCTTCAAATGATTTGTAATAAATGTTTTTATATGTAGAATATAATCTTATTTTTTTCAGCCATGTTGACATAATATCTACAAGATTAGAACACTGACTTTTAGACGTTCACCAAATGTCTTAAAAGGTAACTGGTGTGTAAAGAAACAGCTTTGTTAAACTGATTTGGTCCATTTGCCCATATAACAAACGTAGTTGTCTTCTCATTGCAGGTAATGAAGATGAAACAGCTAACAAAAATGCCCACAAGGACGATCTAAAAAGAAAAACAAGCTCAAAGAAATTTGGAACTTCTGATTCTATTGACGATCTAGACTTCCATATGTCTACTTCTGCAAAATATCTTCTTGTGTCTGCATTTCACTTCAAGAAATCCCGCGACCCTTGATGCATCATTCTTTGATTCAACTGGAGGTTCTGCAAATCAAAAGAAGAAGAGAAAGTAAGTGCCTTTAATTAAGTATACCTCATGAATTGTTTGTTCTGTTTGTATCTCTGAATCTCAAACTGTTTTTCCGATACAGGAGCTCAGAGAAATCAAGGGATCCGAAAGAGGCCTCAGAGCAAGAGATGTTCATGAAAGGCCCTGGAACTTTTCCGTTGGAGAGGTTGTTAGCTATATTTCAGTGTATCACATCAGGTTTGGAAGATTCACTTGAAGAAAAAGGAGAAGGATTACAAGGAGGAACAGGTTTAGGTGGTAACGGTGGTGAAAACAGTCTTATGTCTGATATTCTATTGCAAGTATCAAGTCTTTGTAGTGCTAATTTTACAACCAAAGGTTGAAGTTGTCCATTATAGGGCTCAACTCGCTATCGGTCTACAGTTAGTGGTTATCACATTCAATATACTTCAAGTCTAAAAAGCTATTTATATTTGCAATTAGCTCATATCTGTTTCTTTTCAATTGCAGTCATTCATACGGGGAATATGTTTTTGACCATTCATGGGCCGATGCTTACTACCGTTATGGTGCAAAATATTATCCAAAATTACAATGTTGTGTACCTTTTACTCCAGTACCTGGTCCGAGGATCTTAGTGCGGAATACACCATACAAAGATCAAGTCTTTGACATTTTAGTATTTGCTATGACAGATTTGGCCAATAAGGTATTATTCTCTTTCTTATCTCGTCATATGAATAGCAGTTTAGCTAAGTCAATGTATGTTGATGCCATAGATTTTAAATCAGCATAGATGCCACTGGAGCTTTCGGTTATACCTGACATAAAATTTTATGCAAACCCTTACCAACAAAGCAAAAGTCCAATATACAAACACACTGAATTCAGAACACGCTGACTCATGTGGCCCCATAACTCCAAACACAATGGATAAAGGAAAACGTAAGGTCTTTGAATACAACGACACAAATAAGTACAGTGCACAGAAAGAAAAAACAACTTCAGGATCATGTTACGGAGCAGACGATACACTAATAGATCTCTTATGTATGTTACATAAGTTGTTTTTAGTTACCGTTGTATTTGTCCTTTAAAAAAAATTTAGCTTAAAATACTCTCTTTATGTTCTCTATTACAGGCGATGAGTGGTTATGCGAAACAGAAGACAATGACATACGTGATTTTAATGAACGCTATGTCTGCTCCTATGGTAAGTTTTCACATGTCAACGGCGTCACTTTTGTTATGATTACCACTCTGCATAAATAAATTGCCGTTGCACCCGTTCAAGTAGAACTGTCACGCACATATTCCTTACTATACCTATGTGGTTTACAGATCTGCCATGTTTTTCATCAGCAATGCGCGAACGTACAAGTGTCCAATTCAATCAGAAACTGCCCCTTCCACAAGGTTTGTTGGTGTCTTTTATTTTTACTTATTTTATATCGTTATCACTTGAAGATGGCTACTTCTATTACTATCTCCTACGTCCCTCTTTCGCTTACCTACTGATATTCATGTTGTTTGTTCCAGCTAACTCGTGCCCTTCGTCAACAAACCTGGACACTGTACACACCCTACCGAGTGCCCCAACACTTCCCACACAAGGTTTCCTACTTCTTAGTAAATTTTCTTTATACACTACAACTGTCCATCAATATTTAATCACACAACTTATGGGCCATACATATTTCTTGGTATATGCATGCATACACTGAACATGCGAGTGTATAAGTGAATCAGCAAATGCATCATTAGCAAGGTTACGATTTTTACTTTTGTGTCTTGGTATCTTCGTTCATTTAAAAGGACTTTTATATTATCATATGGTGATGACCCCTTTCAGTTGGTTAATAACATTTCTCCCTTTTGTTATGCTTCCTCATGTTACATTTTTCAGCGCACTATGCAAGTGCACGACAACATACATGTGACGCAGAATAGAAGAGCGCGTGTCAGACAAGGTTTGTGCAGTCTTGATCATTTCCACCTTATACATTTAAGGTGTTTCTTCCATTTGAAAATGGGTAGTAATATTTATCAACGTTCCTGAAAAGTCAGGATCAACAGAAGTAGCTGATATGAACTGGTTGTCAGCTGATGTTGATAAATCAGGGAGTGTTGATGTGTTTGTCAGGCTGAGCCTGAAAGAGAGTCGCTTATTCGATCAAGTTCAAGCGAAGTGGTTGAGATGGATAAAAGGGCTGATAAGAATCAGGCCTAAAGATTGAACATCAGTGAATTGTGAGAATCAAGGAGTGTTTATGTGATATTCAAGATGAGCCTGACCAAGGAGCTTGAATGTGAACTCCCACTCCCAGAAGAGTCCTTGAAGAGTCTTAACCCGAGCAACATATATGATGTCCCTGATGAGTATCATGGAGTGGGCGAAAAGGGTGTGAGTCAGGTATGATGGTTGCAACTCAGAGGATGAAAAAGGGTCATTCAGGTTGAAACTACATCAGGGAGTGTTAATATTGTTTTCACGCTGAGCTTTTACATTAAGAAGGGATATGATATGAATCAAATGATATCTCAACTCTTGCGACTCAGTGAGTGTTTTGTAACTGATGTGGTGTGCATCAGTATTTAAACAAAACCCAACTATGAACCTGACCCCCCAGTGTTGAACCCCTATCACTAAACCCCCGAACCCATTCACACTTACTCACCAAACCCCGACCTCAAAACCCCAGGTCTGAACCCCCAGATCTAATCCCCAAACTGAAATACAAATCTCACTGAACCGGTCTGGTCAACCTTGTCAAGGTGGTATCGATTGGTTTAATAGTGCGTGCTTATATGTTTATAATCCTTAATTGCTACTGGTGCTCAACTAGCCATGAGTGCTTATTCTGCGTTTTAAAGACTGAAATTTCCTCTACATAGGATTGGTAACTACAATACAAAATACATGTTATAATGTTTGTGATGTTCATCATTTTCATGCTGCTTTAAAGCTTTAATGGTTTTTCAAGTTGCCAACTATCATCGTTTTTTCAATAGTTCCTGGAAATTTTATTATTTTAGTGCTTAAACTGGAATCTTAATTCATCCTTTTGACTTCAAGAAATGGCTGAGAATTCCACCGTTTTTAATGTTCATGTGCCCGAATTTGTCGATTCCATCTGGGTGGCATTGAGGGATCCGACATTAGCTGTTATAGAGCGAGCTGTTGAGGCATTACGAGCTGTTGGGTGGCATTGAGGGATCCGACATTAGATGTTGGTATTAGCTGCTTGAGAGTAATTTGTTTAGGGAACTATATTTGAACAAGGTAAAACACAGATTGTGCAAGTTTAGTTGGATAAAATGTGATTTGTTACTTTGTTAATTCATGAATTTAGAGTTCAGCTATATCGTAAAGTATAAATAAGTAGTTATTAGTGCCTTACGAGTAATTATAAATGTAGAAGGTAAAACAGAGGTTGCAAAGTGGATAAACAACCGAATCATTTATTATTCACAGTATCACAAAAGAGAGATGAACGTTACCCTTAACCTGTTAGAGAAAATTTGAAAGCACTATGAACATCAACTCCAATCTGGGCTTCAGCCTTATTTGCATCAGCTGAAGCTAAGCTGAGCTTCTAGGTGAACTCACCAGGAAATCCGCACGTTAAGGGCTAAGCTGTAAGCAGCAAAATACGATGTGATCAAGTACTGTATAGGTACTCTTGCCTCAATATCTGCTGTTGGTTTGGCCGTACTACGTATACTGATGTAAAAAGTATTGCTGTCAGTGGAAATGGTGGTGGTAGGTATTCCATACCGCTACCAAATGAGCAGCGTGTTTGTAAGTGTTACTAGGCGAGATGATGATAGGTACCACATATCAGTTGGTCATTCAATCAGGTTATTCGTGTTTGATGTGAAATTCTTAAATGTAACTTCGAGAAAATTAATAAGAAGCCTAATTTGGCATTAAGAACTGCACAAGCTTTTGGTTCGTTACCCTGAATTATGATAATAAATATCAGTATGAATCTATAATAATAGTCTGAATTATTGAATAAAATAATATGTGAGATTGTATCACTTGTGTGCATAAATATAGACTTGCCTTTTGTTTGTCAGATAGACGGTTCACCGGTATGTACTGATGACTCTACATTTGATGACGACGGTGAACGGATCTGAGTAGGACGAAGCAAATCTCATCACCGATTCATATATTTTTGTTTTTTCATAAAGTGATAAGAAGTGTGTTAGATTTATTACATAGGCCAGCTATTGATTTTTCTACTAATTCACATGTCGAAATCGAGCCTTTGTTGACGCGATATAATTTCCTTATGTCACTTTATTAGTACACTGCAATACTGAAGATGAGGTTAGTAGTGCTTAATTTTGACTTAATTTTTGTGCTTATTTGTGCGTGTGTTACTTTGATTATATTTTCGAGAGATTCATGTTGTTATGAGAAATGAACAAATAATAAAACTACAGATAAGATGTTAGAAATGAATTGCTAGGAGGGAGAGATTTGGGAAGATGATCGGAGAGATTAAATATCGTGTATAATTTAGGTGAGAAGTGTATGAGGAATTTTTTGCTCACTTGCTCAGTTAAGAAATTTAGATAAGGTGGTTGATATTAAGTTGTACAAGATGAGGTTTTAGATAGTATGGTGCATAAGATGAGAAATGATTAATTTTCAAGTGAGTAATTTTACTCAGAAGTTGTCTCCTATTAGAAGATATTGGACATGGTTCCGTGTTAGTGAGTGTAGATTAATGTTTTTGCGTAGGATTAGGAAGAGTGATGGACGTAGTTTTAGGAAATCCAAAATAGAACATGAATAGTATTAGTTAGGGATAAACTTAATTTTGTGTTTAGTTCATTAAGCTTTTGGTCTCTTCTGATGATATTTAGAATATTGGAATGGATCACAGTCACATATTATTCTCTGTGATGACTTGTGATTCTCATGATATTAAAACACGTTTTGTCTACTTTATTGCTTATGCATCTACTGCCCACATCTGTGTTCTATTTTGACCTTCCCTTTGATATTAGTCCAAGGATTTTGCTAATGAATATGGCTGGAACAGATGTTGAAACCAAATGCTGTGTATTTTTTTCTTACCAAATCGCTAATCTTTAATAACATTTACTTTTATTGTTTGCTCATTGTATGATTTTTTGAGTCACATTTTGCAGGTTCAACTCGTGCAACCACACTTGACACAATCTGCTCCAAAGTACTGTCAACACACATGAGGCTCTTGTGAAAGCAATAGCATCACACACAGTCACCATTAGTCACTTGAGCTGCACGGATACGGGTCGTTGGATAATTAACGCCATATCGAAACATACGTTTTGGAGTTATAAAGTAGGTCTTGAGTTACTTGCTGTTATAACATATCGTAAAAGTTCACCATTTTAGCTTTTAAGTAAAAGGGAGTTGGTGCCGAAAGTGATGTATCTTCATCTTTTTGGGTACTATCTTATGTTCGTCATACTTTCATTATAACAATTTGTAGATTTTAAGGGCAATATATACTGATTTTTAGATACCTATGGCTGGTATTACTATCATGGTGGTTAAGGCATGATAATGGTTTCTTTAAATATTCATTTTCCAATTGAGTGAGGCCCCATAACATTGTCATAAGAAAGAATAAAGGTTCACATCGTTAAAAGGGACTTTCTCTTTTAGTTTTTCAGGTTAAGGTGTTACAATAGGTACACGGTTAGTTATGAGATAGGTGGTGTAGGTTGTAAAATTTGTCGTTTTAAATAAAAATAGGTGCACGGTTAGTATGGTGACCCATGTTGGAGTTCAAATTTTTTTGGAGATTCAGTGAGATCAAGGGACGTATAAGTTTCATGTGAACAGGGTCTCGGTGGTCTTGCAAGTCCACAAGCTACATTTTGTAGATGGTAATGAGATAACAAAGGTGCTTGACTGCAGACCTCTTTTAATATAATTTCACCTTCAAAATACTTGAGTGTCTTTAAGTGTCAACCTGTTAATAGAATCGAATGGAGTAAGCCAAATAGGAGTGTTCATCGGATAGGATTTGGGTCAGCTTTAAGTCAGCGGGTCGATGCCACTGAACCCGAACACGATCTGCTTTAGTATACGGGTCAAAGGTGTGGCACCTAACATGTATATGTACATAACCAAACAAGACTCATATGACACGTTTACCAAATTAAGTTAACAGATCGACCCTTTTAACCCACCCCTCATTGACACTATTTGACTTTTTAAATATAAAATCATTTCAGTGTCTGCAGCCATTAACGATGAACCATCAGCTGCACAAACCCTTTCCGATAGCCTGACTGAAATAGTCATGGGAAGACTCGGTGCACTTACATTTGGCTCATGTTCTAAAACAAACTAATATTGGTTTCCCATTTTTTTTTCATCTTAAGTAACGTTTCAGCAATTAACTGATATATAAATACAGGTATGCTTTAGTTGTACTACAATCACGGCTACCATCATGGTGGAAGGTATGTGAAACTTCTTACGAGTTTACTATCAGCAGGTTATTTTAATTTTGTCTTCATATATGATTCTTGATTAGTATTACCCATTGTTGACATTCCCCCACTATGCGTTTTGGTGATCCTGTGGTGCAACCGTTATCTGGTACACAAATCAGTACACCAGCTTCTGTTTTGCTTCCTGATGCCATTACAGTTATGGATAAAGGGGACTGCTTGGCCGGGTCCAATGTCTATGCAGGTGCTAGCTTGCCGTCTACTAATATTGTTGCACCTATGTTGTATTAAGTTCAAATTTAAGATTAACATTTATCCATATGAAAAACAATGATAAGTTACCATAGCTTGAGCAAAGCAATGGACACGTCACATTCCTTCTAACATATACCAGCTGTCTTCAACCCATAAAACAAATTAATTCGACCCATATCCACATCAAATAGTGAAATACTCCGTGATTTGCTCGGTTGATCACCCTTTCGTAGCATGTGAGTTGAAGCAGCCAAGACATGTTTAACCAACGTTTTTTAGCTGAAATGGGCGAGGCCGTGTTAAACTACAACCCTTTTGAGTTGTTAACATATTTTTAGTCAACTGGGCGTGTAGCAGCTTGGAGTCGACAACTGATCCACTACCTTAAGTTTCGAGTTCAATTCTTTTCATTTTTTTAGTTTTTATAACATAAATTGTCAACTGATAGTAACCATTTTCCAGCCATTCATAGAAGAATTTGGCCATCCAATGCCCAATAGAGCGCTGCTGGTAACTGATATAGAAATACAGGTATGCTTTAGTTGTACTACAATCACGGCTGCCCTCATGGTGGAAGGTATGTGAAACTTCTTTCTAGTTTACTATCAGCAGGTTATTTTAATTTTGTCTTCAAATATGATTCTTGATTAGAGAGAGCAAATGAGGTATAATGTCGTTTCATGGGTTAAAACGGAATTTATTCGTATATTAGAGAGAGTAAACGAATAGGACTTTTAAGAAACACATCCAATTATTTTTATTGTGGTATCTTAGGCAAAACTTTTAAGGTACATACATGCACACAACCAATTATTTTATTTTAAATGGTCTCAAAGTCACTAATTTTGTTCTCATTTTTTTTGAATTTTTTGGTACAAATTTTGCAATGACGAATCACATGATAGATTCACAAAATTGAGCTTAGCGTGAGGCAAAGTTGCAGCTCAAGAATAAAAATCTACCGAAATGAAGCTAAGTATATTACTTTATATCTTTTAAGAAACACATCAACCTTTGTAGGTTGTATTTAGCTTAACTAAAAGAATTACGTAGTGTTTGAATGAGGTGGACCATTTTTAGTATTTTGTGGTTTTCAAATAAAATATCAACATACTTATTGCATATGCCGTTTTAGTTATTGTAAGTTTTATTTCGCATTTAAGTTTATTTTGTTGTATACTTTGTTCTTGCGTACCTCTCTGTAACTTTATTCCTCTCATATTCGATAAATGTTTATTTCTTTTCGTTAGTAATTTATTCAATTAATAATTTGCTATGTTTATAACTTATTTTCATTAACTTACTTTTTCAACGATGTAAACGTTCTAAAGGTCTAAAACGGCAAAGAATAAATGTATCATTCACCTACAAACAACAATAAAAACTTTTAACACCCTTCCTTTGCTAAAGAAAAATATGTTAACGAAGTCATGCCCGCCTATTAAGCCAAACTTCTAATAAGACCACAATGTACACAAAATAACGACAAAATAAAATATACAGAACCATACACACAACCTTTTGTTAACCATTTGACGACTTTAATCACACCTTAGTGGTCCAAGAATGAAAGGCTCGAGGAATAGAAACATTTAATCACGCCTTAGTGGTCCAAGAGCGAAGGAGCAATGATTACCGACAAATTTTCTATATTTGATTCAAGATCTTAAGGATAAAGGTGAGGAACTCGAGGATTTGGAAGCATTTAATCACATGAAACTTTATTTCGCATTTGAGTTTATTTGGTAGTATACGTTGTTCTTACGAACTATCTAATAAATGGCAAAGAATAAATGTGTCATTTACCTACAAACAACAATAAAAACTATTAACACCCTTCCTTTGCTAAAGAAAAATATGTTAACGAGTCATGCCCGCCTATTAAGACAAACTTCTAATAAAACCACAATTTATACAAAATAACGACAAAATATAATATACAGACGCAACCCTTTGTTGCATTTGACGACTTTAATCACACCTTAGTGGTCCAAGAATGAAAGACTCGAGGAATAGAAACATTTAATCACTACAAAAGAATTAAAAATAACAAAACAAATCTCCTTTTTTAAATTTCAATTTTTTTTTTAAATGTACGTCAACTTGGATCAGATAGTTTCATTTAGGTAATAACTATAGATCACCGTCGTGTAATGATATTTGTTTCTTTTACTATTTAGTTTGCAGATATAGATGAGAAAGCCATCCCCAGAAGAGTTGGGCATGGCTCTTGCAAAGGCTAAGGTACATTCTTCTTCTTATATCAATGCAATCACACTTTGCCATCTACAAATAGATATCATATGAACTCATGAAATTGACCATTTATTTGTGTTACTAAGATATGAATGCATATTTTATTAAATGATTGCTATTCGATACTATGTAGGTACAAGAAAACGCAAACATGTGTAAACTTCTTAACCTGTTGAAGTCATAGTAGAAAAGGTATTGAAACATTAAATTCTTTTCATATGTAGATTCATATATTAGAATCTCATGACAAACATATGAATACTGAAATAACTGTTCATTTATATGTATTAGGACCGAACACTGACCCACTTGGTTTAAGTGAGATGCCAACCATGTTTGACAAGTCGTTGTAAGTAATTTATAGACCATTATACTTGATATTCCATAAGTCAACATATATAATTGAGGTACTAACATGTTATAGCTTTGCAGGCACAAATCTTGCTACTTGAAGCTTAAGGTTTATGCAATTAGGTAAAAGCACAATAATGAGATAACTGTTAGTTCGAGTAAAGGTGGCTTACCCAGAACTATTTTCCTTCTCCCGCACAAAATAATGCAAAGTCGAAGCCTTGTGTCATTGAGGTATCTCTTGAGTTGATAAATTGCAACACGAGGTAGTTTACTCGCGGGATGCTGCTGAAATGTAGCATTGAGGTCCAAATGTAAGAAAGGGTTTAAGTCTTTCACCATGGTAACTATAGTGCACCAAGCCTTTTGATTTTATTTTAAAAAAAAATAGTATATATATTTGGTTTACTGGGTAATATAAATATTATATATGTTGTGTTATTAACCATCCACATAAACTATACAATTATTTATAACTCTTAACAAATAAAAAAGAAAAAAGAAAAAGAAACAATTGTTATATAATATTGTTTGACAATTCTAAAAAATGAATTTCAGTTAACAAAAAACAACAAACAAATAATTATAAGTCATGCCCGCCCATTGGGCGGGCTTCGAAATCTAGTATATATATATATATATATATATATATATATATATATATATATATATATATATATATATAGTGTAATGTTCTATGCAGTACTCATTTTAGGTGCAGTACTTTACAGTACCATTATAAACCAATCTTAGCCTTTAATTTTTTGATCAATGGTTGTAATTGATGATGGCATTTGTGTAATTATTTAAAAACTCATATAAATTTTCATAAAAGACAGAGGGGCACAAATGGAATTTCGCATCCAACTTCATAATAAACTGATCCTAATTAAACGCTTTATTATTAGGTCACATATAAAATAAATAAAAACACACAGATCTCTCTATCTCTCAAATGCGCCTCTCTTCAACCTGGTTGCCTATCTTCTTCAATTTTTGTAACCGATCCCAGATCCCCGTTGATTAACAAACCAATACAAACTCAATCAAATCCACAAAATGAAGAAGCACACGGACCCTGTTAATATCGATTTCAACTTCAAGATCTTCTATGAAGATCTCGGGTAGGTTTACTTAATTGTTTGAGCATTTGTTTTGAAAGATCTGTGATGATTTATTCTATACTTTGTTGTTAAGAAAATATTTGTGGGTATTAAAAGGTAAAATTGAGATCTTTTTTGTTTTTTCTTGTATGTTCGAACAGGGTTTGTTTTGTGATGGGATTTGTAGTTCCGAGATGGAATGTGATTTGTATTCATGTAACTGATAAGATCTAAATCAGTTTTTATTTTTTAGTTTTAGTAGTAAACTTTTTTAATATAATGGCTTCTTCGAATCACTTGTTGAGAGTGTGGTTATTTCAACTTTTTTAAACTAATCTGTTAGTGTTATAAAACAATTTTTTAAGGAATGTGCACAATAGACACTAGTCGTATAGATGGCCCAACAATATTTGTATCCCTTTTTGATTTGACAATGAACTCAAATGCTTTTGTGGTTTATGAAAATAAGTTTTCCTAATTGAGAGTAAGTTTGCATTTATGTTGTAATTTTTTATATAGTATTTTGTGTGGTTACTTTATTTAATGATTTAGATGTTCATCTTTCATGAAAAAGACTTTTTAGTTTAGTTGTAGATATGGTTGAAATACTTGAAAAGTTGCGAGTTAACGAGTTAACGATGCGGATAAATAGCTTACCAATAGGTGTGCACAGGTGCATGGCCGGATTTGGGCATGTGCAGAGTGCCCAACCGCACAGGGCCCCCGATTTTTTAAGGCCTCCAATTTCTGAAATTTAAAGATTTAAAAAACTGAGTTTGGGATGATTTGAGTGAATTAAATGGTGTTCGGATGGAAAATACACTTTCTATATGTTCATGAACTAGTTACAGAATGTGTAGAAATACAGAGCATGGGTTATGCTTTAATGGGGTTATACTTTCTTGTGAAGAAGATGACCCGGTAACTTTTTATCAATGGCAGTAAAACTTTTTCTCTACAAGTTTTGAACCTTTTAATATGTAAAGTTTTATTTTAGCCCCTTTTACTTTTATACTTGATAAACCCAAACCCAATTGTATTAATGAATACATTGACCATATCGTACAAAAAGTATTACACTTTCCTGAAATACTATTTTTGTATTTGAAAATTAATCATTTTATAACAAACATGACCTCTTAAATATTAAGTAATAGTTTGCATCCCACATATCTTTTCTAAATATAATAATTTTCAACTAAATTGTTACTAAAAAGATTCACGTAGTATGACTCAATGAATAAAAAATGCAAAAAATTGCTATCGTTATATATCTGTAAACTAATGTGTGCTTAAATCAAGCTCGACCACTTTTACGGTCTTAAAAATTTTTACGATCAAGGGCCTAATTCGAAGTTTTGGCACAGGGCCTCCAAAATTCACGGGACGGCCCTGCACAGGTGTTATGTTATTAGTCGTATTGGTTGAATTCTTTTTACCTAATGGAAAGAACGTGCAAACATGTTATCTAGTTATATTGTTAAAAAAAAGTTTGCATAATTTGATATAAGCAAATGGTGCATATGTGTTTTATAGCTCGTAAAAATTTAATTAAAGAGTTGTGCATATGTGTTTGCTAGTTCATAATAAAAAAGTTGATAGGTATTGAACAAGAAAATATGTATGCGTATATGTTTTAATTTGTGCATATGTGTTTACATTAGGCATATGTTGTTCACTGCTTGTTCATAATAAAGAATTAGTAATAATTGTTTGTAATTTCAGGTATTGAAAAGGAACAACTCACAAGTGTTATCATGATAAATATTTCAAGACAAAAGTGTAGAATGAGATACAGAAGCGTGCACACATGTTCTTGGAAGAGTGCACACATGTTTTTGGAAGAGTGCACTCATGTTTTTGAATGATGTGCACATCTACATGTAACAAGATATATTTATATTTGAATTGTATTTCATTTGATATCGAAATTTGTATGTACTATTAATGTTTTTGGTTTTTTATAAATTTAGTGGTTGTATGAGTATGTTTATGTTTTTTGTTATAAAATTTGAAGATTAAAAAATGTACACTAGAAACATACGTGTAATTGTCGTTTCAAACAAAACAAGTTTAATGTCTAAATAATTGTATGAAAAACCATATGTAAATTAACAATATTCAAAGAAACACACATGCACCTCGTTTTTTTTTTCAAAAAAACATATATGCTGAAAAAAAATATATAAAATTAGAAAAAAAAAAAAAAAAAGTCTCAATTCCGAAAATTAAGGAATTAAAAAACGTTTTTTAATTCAAAAATTCAGAAGGAAAATGATGTTTTACTATTCTACCCTTTTGATTTAAATAAAAACATTTAATAATACTAAATTCTTATTGGTTTAAAGTAGTACTGTAAAGTACTTTACTTAATTTGGGTACTGCATATAACGTGCCCCTATATATATATATATATATATATATATATATATATATATATATATATATATATATATATATATATATTTGTTACCATCTTATTACTAACCACAACTAGGTTTACCTACCATGAAACTCAACAAATTTTCCAACGACACCATGTTTCCTCAACATTTGGGTAACGGTCAAAACCAAATCAGTTGCTGCAACACCATCTTGCAATTTTCCTGATAACTTGAAGCCAACAACTCCAGGCAAAACCATGGTCATTGGCTGCAAATAAGAGCATAATATTTTATCAGTTATTTTTCTTTGCCAAGTACCATCAGAAATATGTCAAGTTAATTGTTATTTCAGAATTCTATACCTGCCCAAGCATTGCCGCCTCGGCTTCAATACCTCCAACACCCCAACCAGCAACACCTAACCCATCAATCATAGTAGTGTGGGAATCAGTTCCCACAACACTATCAGGATAGAGCACTCCATCAGTGTTGAAAACAATACGGCCCAGGTATTCAAGGTTAACCTGAAAATGAAATTGCATTTAAAAATTATAACTATAGCAAACAAGCAGAAAAGGTTGAAGCTTGAGCTCAATATAAGTGTTTTTAGCAATAAAAATGTGAGTCAAAAGTCATTAAAATTGGGTAGAAAAGTAGGTGATTATTTGACGCCTAAATAACCATCTTTGTGGCAGCTGGTATAAAACTGATTATATGGCGCCTAAATAACCAGATAATAAAAATCAAAATCAGTTGATCCAAAGACCAAAAACTGCTTATGTGTGTAATTACAGTTAGATGAACTTCCAAAAGTGATATTATGGCTGAATCATCATATACATATCCATATTTGCTTGAAGTGCGTTTGCTGACCTAGTAACATCCATTGAACTGAATGATCAATCACCAGATCCACTGGAACCTGAAGCAAAAACATCACAAAGAAATACAAGTCATTTGTTGCCAGTTTTGCCGAACTACATTTCGAATCGAGATCTAATCGAAAACAATACCTCAACGGCCGAAACATAATCGTAACAGAAATACTATCACCACCAGCAGGTCTCGCCACGTCATCAACCATCTCATCAGCACTCTGATACTCACCGCCACCGCCATAACCTCCATAACCACCTTGACTCGAATACACCGAATCAGACATAGTTCGATTCAAGTTGGTGAAATTATCAGATCTCGAACCGTAACCGCTAGATCTATTCAGACGAAAACGGACTCGAAGGCTTGTTACTGTTACTTTGTGTCCGTGAAGACGAAGCTGCCATTGACCAGTTCAACTTATTGGATTCATGTAGATTGTAAATAAGCTAGGGCTTGTTAATAAGTTAGGGTTAGCACAATGTGAGTTAAATAAATAAATAAATAATGAAATTGATTGGGTGAATAGAGAAGTAAGTAGTAGTACAGACGGTGTGTTTGTGTGTGTGTTTTTGAATTTAATGAGAGAGAGAAAATGTGTGGTGTGGTGTAGTGTGTGTGAGAGAGTGTGTGTCTGTGTGAGAAGTGTGGGTTAAGACAAAGAGAGACCTGGAAATTGGTGGGGGGTAGAATAGATCTCTTTCCCTGGTGACCGGGAAGGAAAGGATAGTGGGAGGGGGTTAATTCAAGTTTTTTTTTTGTCTTTTTTTAACTTTTTTTAAAAAACTTTTCATTTAATAATACAAGTCTATAGATTTAGGGTGCGTTTGGTACAGCTTTTATAAATCATAATCGGTATGAGTTTGGATATAAGGCTAGATGGCAAGGTTGTGGTATATTTATTTTACACATCAGAGTCACGTTAGTTTTTTCTCTCCTTTCACTTCCACTCACTTTCACTCACCTTTTTATAGATAAGGCACTTACTTCCACTCACCTTAACTTTTACAAATTAATATTACACAAATTAATATTACAACTCTCAACCGGTGCTTTTTACAAATTCAAGAAGGTGAACCACTCACCTTAAGTTTCTTGAAATGCGTGACTCGCGCGTGAGTGGATGGAGATGGCAAGGAAGTCACGAGTGAGAGGCTAGATGAGGTGAGTGTGAATGGTCTTTTGCCGACCAGTCTAAGGTAGGCCCCTTAGGTATGATAGTTTACATACCTTTCCTTCTTGAGTGGTATGTAGTATGGAATATATCCATCTATAGTTGTCATATTTGATAACAAGATTTAATAAACAAACATCATTATTTGGCATGAAACTCATTCTGTCATTTCGATAAGAGCATAGGGTATCATGCCCTCAAGTTAAACTTTAACTCAGTGTCACGTCATCGCCACATCAGCTTTAACTTTTTAATCTTAACTAAAAAAAACTCCTTATCATAACTCAACCAAACCTCAACAATTTACAAATTTTTCATTTAATAACATAACATAACATTAAAACTTAAACATTACAAAACGAAATTATAAAAAAATTAAAAAATATGAAACATACGAAGTTTAAAAACATACGAATTACAAATACTTATTCATCGTCTTCGGAATCTTCTTCTTTGTTGTTGTTGTTTTCGTTGAAGACGTTGTTGCGAAAGATGCTCCATAATGTCTAGTTGGATTCGAGTATGCGTTTCTCTGTCGCGTATTTCTTTTGCCTTTCTACGTTGGACATCACATCTTTCGACCCACCTTTCTTGCCTCATACGTGGTGACGGATCCACACACATTTCTCCATACTCACGTAGTGCAAGCTTTTGATTTTTTAAAATCAAGTTATGCAAAATAATGCAAGAATACATGATTCTACGTATCCTGGTAACTTTCCCATTGACGTGCCGGTTGTTGTAGTATACCCCAACGTCCTTAGAGCACACCAAAAGCACGTTCGATATCCTTTCGTGCATTTTCTTGATTCCTTTTAAAATAACCATGTTTATTGTCAGTTGTTGCCGAGAATGATTTGACGAAAGTTGCCCACTGTGGGTAAATTCCGTCGTTAAGTAATATCCATTTTCAGACATGGTTCCATTTACCATATATTGTGCTACAGGGGTGACATCATCAAAAATGACGTCGAATAACGGAGAGTTATCTAAAACATTAATATCGTTATTCGGCCCCGCCAGCCCAAAATATACATGCCAAATCCATAAATCTTGCGAAGCAACGGCTTCAAGCATTATTGTTGGGTATTTTTTTTATCACCCCTACCATATTGCCCTTGCCAACCCACCGAACAATTTTTCCACTCCCAATACATGCAATCAATGCTACCAAGCATTCCCGAAAAATCATGATAAGCCTCATGTCTTTCATAAATACTTTGAATGTCAGACCATGTTGGTTTTCTTAAATATTCCGGCATAAACAAATCAATAACGCACTTGTTAAAATTATCAAGACAACCACATTAAGTATGCTCACCCATTTACAAATATTCATCAAACGCATCGGGTGCGGTGTCGTATGCCAATTGGCGTATGACAGATGTTCACTTCATAATAACACTAATACTCATCCGACCTGTAGCATCGGGTCCTTGACTAAAGAATTTAGAATGATTTAGAAGAAGATCGACAGTGTAATATTCAATACCTTTGACTATTTCTAAAAATAGTTTTCGGCTCATACGACATCTTCTTCGAAAATTCTAGTGCGGATACTTACAACCTGATTGAAATAGTCGTTCATCAAACGTCCTTCGGCAACCTCACGTTCACGATAGATCTGATTACGGGTGACGTGAGGTCGAGCTGCTTCTTCTTTTAACTGTTGGTGATACTCGTACACGGCCTTCATAAAGTATAAGTCATTTCGTCATATATATCGGACCAGTTCTTAGGTTCTTCGTCACTTTGATTCGGATCCATTGTGAATAAACAAGTTTGTTTTTATAGAGGGGAATTATATAAATTTAAGCGAGAGTTGTGGAAGTGTGAAAAAAGTTGTGTGTTAATTGGTTATATAAGACCAGTTCTTAGGTTCTTTGTCACTTTGATTTGGGTATATTGTATTTTTATTTTATTTTTGATTTCGCAATGGTAATAATGGACGTTAAAGGGGGTGAAATTTTTTTTTTATTGTGGTTGGCCTTAACGCAGCGTTAAGGTGTTAACTCAGCCCTTAACGCAAGTCCATAATTCGACACACCGATATCAAGACTTGGCCCTTAACGCCCCTGCGTTAAGGCTTAACTCACACCAAAGGGCAACATACCGTGTGCTCTAAGCATTTGCCAAACTCACCCTTAGATTCGAATTAGGCCGAACGTAATAAGACCAAATAGTTTGGTTGGTCTATCTAAACCGGGCGCGTCTCTTCTATTACGGAGACCAAACTGAACGTGTCCCCCCCCCTTCCCAAAATGAATTATTTTGGTCTGCAAATTGATCAAATGAATTATTTGATTTGTGTGTTTCTTTTTTTTATTTAATTTGATGGGGTATTTTTTTGTTGTGAGTGCGGTTCTCTTAAAGAGTTGGGTACTGTGGCACATTTTGTGCGCCACTCCGACGTGTCACCCAGCTGGTGCCGCTAGTCGATCAACCACGATACCCAAGTGAGTTGCACGAGTTTTGGCGTGAGTAACCTCACGTACGCTGATATGTGTCTAAAAACACATATATTTTACCTTGTTTAAACCCACAAAAAGGATCAAAAGCACACAAATGACCATAAAAATGTTACAAATATCATTGAAATGTGTTTTTATATATTTCAGATGCAAAAGGATTGAAAAAGATTGAAAAACTATAAAGTTTGCATAAATGGCAAGTCTAGTCCCTCGAGTTTCAAAAAGTAACATAACATGTCCCTGGACTTTGCAACAATTACAAAATTGGTCCTTGTGATTTTCTACAAACCAAACCGGACCCTAACCAAAACCCAACCCAATCCCTTATTAATAAAACCGGGGTCAACTCCCCAGTCAAAACCAGCCCCTCGTTTTCCCTCCATCTCCTTCACCAACTCTGCAAAACCACCCACGCTCCAACCTCCATCATCATCACCCCTCACCTTAGCCCTTTCACCTCACCTAACAAAACAAGACGCATTAAATGCTTCTCCTCCCGTGCACTCAATCAAGCCCAGTTGGCAAATATCGTTTTGGCGCCAAAAATCCATCAACGGCTAAAATGAAGTCCACTCATCCAATGGCTCACATTATTGATGGGAAATATTCAGAAGCTAGTGGGAAGTATTTTTGAGCATATAAAAGGAAAAGAAGTTAAAGGAAGAAAGATATAGTTTATCACTTAGTGTAATTTTAGTCGTATGTGTATTTTTCTTATTCCTTAGTGCAACTTTAAGCTTAAAAACTTGGTATTCAGTGTTTCTATTGTATCTTAACTCTTTTCAAGTAATCAATTTCATATTTTCAAGTTCAATTCAGTCTTATACAAATTTGAAGTTTAAATTTCCAAGTTTATGTTAATGTTGTTTGTAGTTGTTATTATGGACTGAATAAGCTCATATAAGCTCCTAGATAGCTTAATATAGCTATTAGAAACCTTAAAACTTTGTCTAGTATTAAAAAGTAAAAACTCCAAAAATACAAAAATATAGTGTAAAAATAAAAATCACAAGACAAAGAAGAAGAAGCAAAGAGCATGGTGAAATGAAGATGGTTCTGGGTTAGTGAACCTGTGGAGGTTCTATAGGAAATATTTCTTGGTCTTAGTTCTTGATTCTAAGCTGGATTACGTTTGTAAGCTTATTTGATAATTTTTGTATTTTACTAAGTTCTTGTGTTTTATGTTTTAATCTTTTTGATTATGTGTTTGTGATAAGTAGATAAGTGGTAATAGAGTTTAAAATCATTAGCATGTTCATTAGATTTCAAAGCTGCAAGAAAAGTTCAGTTTCACAGTTAAAATAACATATTGATCATTTCTGCTGATGCTATTTATGTTGTTGTTCTGTGTTCTTATGATCCTGTTGAATGATAACATGAAGGTCGAAATCAGTGTTGAGGTCTAATTTAGTAAGTTGCTTTGAGAATAAAAAGTTAGTGTTGCATCAGTGGTGTTTGGTTTGGACTGTGTTCATTGTGACAATAGGTGTTATTGTTGTTAACTTTGGTTTGCATATATCACTTAAGGTCTATTTAGCTCAGAGCAAACATAAAATACACACCTTGTTTGTTAAAAAGTCAAAATAGCTTTTAATCTTCATCTGCTAGTTCACTGTTAGGATTTTGGAGTGCAATTTTCATCACAGTTGTTCATTACTTGGTCATCTAGCTTAATTTCATCTCTATCTAGCTTAATATAACATAATCAGTAAGTAGAGTAGGATCAAAGTTCACATAAGTCAACTTACTAGTGTTTCTTAAAAAGTCAAATTTTCAGTTCATGGATTTTTGAATAACTAGTTCATTTTCTTATGGTCTTAATACTTAGTTTCATGTTTTATGCTTCTAGGATATTAATCTTTTGTTGCTTATCTTCATCAGGGTATTTTTATTATTTTTATTCACTTAGTAAATCTGCTTATTTATTAGATCTTATTTAGCACTTTTTCAATATGATGTTTTGTGCACAGTTTTGAGAGCACTTTCATAAGCCCCTCATAAGCTCATTAGTGGATCCCACTTTGAGAACTTTGGCTTATTGAAAACCCCTCCAACCTAACTAGCTACTTCAGCGCTTATTTTGTGCTTTTCAGCTTATGTCATAAGTTTATTTTGGATTCTGCTGATTCAATTATTTGGATTCTGCTGATTCGTTTTTTGAATTCTGCTGAAGTGCTATATTGAATTCTGCTGAAGTGCTATATTGGATTCTGCTGAAGTGTTGTTTTGGATTCTGCTGATTTGCTTATTGTAGCTTATCAGTATGTTTCTTTACATATTTTAGCTTATTTCCAGTGTGCTTAAGTTGTTTTCAGATCATTGTCTTCAGTGATCATTCTACGTCTGAACATTTTAACACCATTCAACCTCCGTGGGACTAAACGACCCGGGGAATCCACTAAATTCCAAGGGAAATTGTATTGAGTCTATAGTAGTTGACTTTTGTTGACTAAAACCTTTGGTCAATATTTCTTGACTGTTTGGGCTCGAACCAAATTTTGGCGCCGCTGTCGGGGAGGCTGTAGCGTGTTTTAAACATTTTCAGACCCATACTTGCACATATACCACCTTTTGTAAACAGTTTTTTTTGTAAAGTTATCAAAATCAAAAAGTTCATTAACACTTTTCCTAAAGTGTTAACAACACCAAACAAAATATAAAACAACAAAACAATCGTAACGTTTTCTATCTTGTATTTTCTTTAAGGTGATTCTTAAAGAGGTACGATTTGGTTAAACGAGACGATACCAAAAATATTGTCCCAAAGTTTTTAAACCCTTAGCACAAATCCATACCTACGTCTTTTTAGTGGTACTTAATAAATACATAAAAATCAACCACCGCAAACCAAGGCAGAACACCTACCAACTGGGGGTGTGAACATTAATAAGTTCCCAATCTTAAAGATCAAAACTTGCCTTTGTGTCCTTGTGGTTTGGTGTACCTTTTTTAAAGAAGCCATTTCATTTGTGATTATTGGTTTAAGTTCACTTGTCGTTTTGCCTCGCATTTGTTTTTGAAAACTGATTTTTATACTTAGTGCATGCGCACTCGTTCTTCCAGCTCCACAAGTCCACTTTCAGAGCTTGCAAGTATTCCACGTAGACGTAGAGGACGTTCTGCTCCTTCAGCCGTGACTGAGGAACGTCTAGCACCACCACCCCCTGTCGTAATGGCAGAAGAACATCCTATGTGCGAGCTTCTCCAGGCACCCATTGATGGGTATGGAGATGCTATTGTTATCCCAGCCATTGTGGCTGAAAACTTTGAACTCAAAACGGGGTTACTAAATCTTGTAACCTCAAGTCAATTCTATGGTTTTGAGAGGGATGATCCTCATGCTCATATTCGATGGTTTAACAAGATTGCATCTACCATCAAATACAAGAATGTCCCTACCGATGCTGTCAAACTTCTTCTGTTCCCATTTTCCCTCGAGGGACAAGCCCGGATTTGGCTTGAAAAACAACCCCCTAGATCGATTGAAACATGGGAAGATTTGGTGAAAAAATTTGTGAACGAGTTCTATCCACCTTCTAAGACCACGAGTCTTAAAAACGAAATCATCAAGTTTACACAAAAGTTTGATGAATCCTTCAGTGAATCGTGGGATCGTTTTAAGGAGTTGCTCCGCAAATGTCCTCACCATGGTTTCTCCGAGTTGATGCAACTCGATACTTTCTATAATGGAGTGAGTCAATCTGATCAAGATTCTCTCAATTCCTCCGCTGGAGGAAATTTCTTGAGCAAAACTGTAAAAGAAGCTTTAGCGATAATTGAAAACAAGTCTAAAGTCCGCACTGCACGAAGCAAACCGATTGTTTCCCAAGTCAGTGTTGGTCCTTCTGCTTCATCACCCGTGAGTCAATCTAGCACCGATGTTAAGATTGACAAACTCACGGAAGCAATTCAAGCTTTGGTTCTCTCCAACCAAAAGAAAGTTTCTTTTCCACAAACTTCACCTCCTGCTGAAGTTAAGAAAGTGGAAGTATGTGTTACTTGCGGTGGCCCCCATGCCTATTACAACTGTATGGCCACCGATGGTAACCCTTTTGAAGCAAACGCTGTGGGCGGGGTTTCCAATTCAGGAGGCAACCAATACCGTGCTCCTATGGACCCGAACCACCGTCCTAACCACTACCCTGGACCACCCGGTTTCAACCAAAACCAAAACCGTAATCAAAATCAGAATAGAACGAACCAAGGTTTTCAAAACCAAGGTGATTTTAGTCAGAATAACGGTTTTCAAAATCAAAGTCAAAATTTCCAAAACCAAGGAAATTTTAATAGAAACCAAGGTCAGGGAAATTTCAACCCAGGGTATTTTCATGGCAATAATCAAGGAAATTTCCAAAATCAAGGCCCTAATCCAAACAATAGAGGCCAGAATTTTCCTACACAAAATCAAGCCATTGTTCCAACTGGACCATCATGATGAGTTGTTGAAGCAATTCATGAAATCCCAAGAGGAAATGAATAGGTTGTTGGTTAGCCAGATTTCTGACATTAAGAAGTCTTTAAATGATCGACCCTCGGGCTCAGGTACTTTACCTAGCAACACGATCGCTAATCCGAGGGGCGATGTAAAGGCGATCACAACCAGAAGTGGTGCTTCATATGATGGACCCGCTATTCCTACTACCTCTTCTTCTTCTCTCCCGAAGGTAGTGGAAAGTGAACCTGAGGCGACAAAGGACCAAGTGCAACCCACTAGCTCGCAGAGCACATCACATGTCCATCCTCAAGTTATCCCGAAACCCAAATCCAAACCAGGAGTTGTTTTTGAACCTCCTGTAGCTCTCGTTGAAAACTCCAAATCTAAAACTTCTATTCCTTACCCATCACGTTTAAATGAGCAAAAGCTCCGCGAAAAAGCCAGTCATCAAATGGACAAATTTTTTCAAATTTTCCAAGAACTACATTTTGACATAAGCTTTGCGGATGCTATCATGCTGATGCCCAAGTTTGCATCAACTCTCAAACACATGTTAAGCAACAAGGAAAAACTGTTTGAAATGGCTAAAACTCCTCTGAACGAGAACTGCTCAGCAGTTCTGTTAAAGAAGCTTCCCGAAAAGCTTGGAGATCCTGGAAAATTTCTTCTACCTTTTGTTTTTCCAGGAATGATTGAATGCTTTGCCCTCGCCGATCTTGGTGCAAGCATCAATCTGATGCCTTATTCAGTATGGAAGAAACTTTCTCTTCCAGAACTTATTCCTACCTGCATGACTCTTGAGCTTGCAGATCGTTCAATATCGCGTCCTCTTGGCATCGCCGAGAATGTATTCGTAAAAGTAGGAAAGTTCCACTTTCCAGCTGACTTTGTAGTAGTTGATTTCGATGTTGATCCACGGGTTCCCCTCATTGTTGGACGAGGATTCCTGAGAACGGGTCGTGCTCTCATTGATGTATTTGAGCAAGAAATCACATTACGTGTGGGTAATGAAGCTGTCACCTTTAACCTTGATCAAACTTCGAGGTACTCCGCAAACTATGATTCTGAGTCAGTTAACCGAATAGATATCATTGATGTTGCTTCTGAAGAGTACTCTCAAGAAGTTCTCGGTTATGTTCATAATTCTTCGAGTGATAATCTCACTCATTCATCTCAACCCATCATTGCCAATTCTACTCCTTCTCTCACTCCGTTTGAGGGAAGTGACTTTATCTTGGAGGAGATTGAAGCATACTTGTCTAGTGATTCGGTTTCATGGGAAATTGATCACGCTCCAATTGACATTGAGGGGGACATTCTTCTCCTCGAGAAGTTGCTCAATGATGATCCATCATCAATCCCTCCCGTCGAGCTTCATAATAAGGAAGTCAAGTCAGTTGAGAAAACTGAAGAATTTCATGAGGTTGAACTTAAGGACTTACCACCTCATCTCGAGTACGCATTTCTTGAGGGTGATGATAAATTACCCGTCATTATTGCTCGAGATTTGAGTAAAGATGAGAAGACTGCTCTTATAAAGGTTTTGAAGTTGCACAAGCAAGCAATTACTTGGAGACTCTCCGACATCAAGGGTATTAACCCTGAATTTTGTACGCACAAGATTTTATTGGAGGATGATTTCAAACCAGCAGTCCAACATCATAGAAGGGTGAATCCTAAGATTCATGAGGTTATCAAACAAGAGGTTCTCAAACTTCTTGATGCCGGTTTAATTTACCCGCTCTCTGATAGTCCTTGGGTCAGTCCCATCCACTATGTTCCAAAAAAGGGTGGCATAACTGTTGTCACAAATGAAGAAAACGAGTTAATTCCAACTCGATTGGTTACGGGATGGCGTGTGTGTATTGACTATCGCAAGTTAAACGAAGCCACCCGTAAAGACCATTTTCCTCTACCCTTCATGGACCAAATACTTGAGAGATTAGCAGGGAACGAATACTATTGTTTCCTAGATGGTTTCTCGGGGTATTTTCAGATCCCCATTGATCCACAGGATCAAGAAAAGACCACATTCACCTGCCCATACGGAACTTTTGCCTACAAACGTATGCCTTTTGGCCTATGTAACGCTCCTGGCACGTTCCAACGATGTATGATGGCAATTTTCCACGACATGATCGGGGAAACAATGGAGGTGTTTATGGATGACTTCTCGGTCATTGGGGACTCATTTCAAACATGTCTCTCCCATTTAGAAAAAATGCTCAAACGGTGTGAAGACACCAATCTTTGTCTAAACTGGGAAAAGAGCCATTTTATGGTCAAGGAAGGAATTGTCCTAGGCCATAAGATTTCAAAAAACGGGATTGAGGTTGACAAAGCGAAAGTGGATGTCATTGCCAAATTGCCTCATCCTACTACCGTCAAAGGAATTAGGAGTTTTTTAGGTCATGCCGGTTTTTATCGCAGATTCATACAAGATTTTTCTAAAATCGCTCGGCCTATGACTCATCTCCTTGAGAAGGATGCTCCTTTTATCTTCTCACCTGAGTGCATCGAAGCTTTTGAAACATTAAAGAAAAAGCTTACGGAAGCACCCATTCTCGTTGCCCCCGACTGGGATTTACCCTTTGAACTCATGTGCGATGCAAGTGATTTTGCTATCGGTGCAGTCCTGGGGCAACGTAAAACCAAGCATTTTCAGCCTATCCACTACGCGAGTAAGACTATGACTGAAGCTCAAACCCATTACACCACTACAGAAAAAGAGCTACTAGCCGTGGTGTATGCGTTTGAGAAGTTTCGGCCATACCTAATCTTGACCAAATGCGTGGTGTATACGGATCACTCGGCTCTCAAATATCTCTTTGCAAAACAAGAAGCAAAACCGAGATTGCTCCGTTGGGTTCTCCTCCTGCAAGAATTTGATATCATTATACGTGATAAAAAAGGAGCTGAGAACCTGGTTGCTGATCATCTGTCCCGTCTAGAAAACCCTCACCAGGATGTGTTCGAGAAAAAGGAAATAAACGAAACATTTCCTCTCGAAACACTCAATGTGGTTTCTTTTCGTGGAGACTCTTCTATCCCATGGTTTGCTGACTTTGCAAATTACCATGCGGGTAACTTTGTGGTGAAAGGGATGTCGTCCCAACATAAAAACAAATTCTTTAAAGATGTAAAATATTACTTCTGGGACGACCCCTACTTATTCAAAATTTGTGTGGATCAAATCATCAGGCGATGTGTGTATGGTCAGGAAGCCAATGACATTCTCAAGGCTTGCCATTCTGGACCTACTGGGGGACATCATAGCCCCAACTACACTGCCAAGAAGGTGTTTGATTCCGGATTTTATTGGCCCACGATTTACAAGGATGCCCACGAATTTGTCAAAACCTGTGACGCTTGTCAACGTCACGGAAATATCTCACAAAGAAATGAAATGCCGCAAAACGCCATTCAAGTGTGTGAGATTTTTTACATCTGGGGGATTGACTTTATGGGGCCATTTCCTTCATCTCGAGGAAATAAATACATACTCGTGGCCGTTGACTATTTGTCAAAATGGGTTGAAGCGAAAGCTTTGCCTACCAACGATGCCCGAGTTGTTGTGAAATTCTTAAAATCTCTTTTTGCTAGGTTTGGAACTCCACGAGCTATAATCAGTGATCGTGGTACGCATTTCTGCAATGACCAGTTTGATAGAGTCATGCAAAAGTATGGTGTAACTCACCGTCTCTCTACTGCGTACCACCCCCAAACAAGTGGGCAAGTGGAAGTTTCCAACCGAGGGATTAAAAGAATTCTGGAAAGGACAGTAGGCGAAAACCGTGCCTCTTGGTCGGATAAGTTAGATGACGCACTCTGGGCCTTCCATACAGCTTATAAAACACCCATCGGGTGTACTCCATACAAGCTAGTGTACGGAAAGGCGTGTCATCTGCCGATTGAGCTTGAGCACAAAGCATACTGGGCCTTGAAACATGCCAACTTCGATATTCAGACAGCTGGTGATCACCGGAAAGTTCAAATGAATGAATTAAATGAACTCCGTGATCAAGCATACGAGAACTCTTTGATCTACAAAGAAAAGACAAAGAAGATTCATGACTCCAAAATCAAGAACCGCGTTTTCAACGTCGGTGATCGAGTCCTTCTTTTCAATTCAAGATTGAAGATTTTCTCAGGAAAACTAAAATCCCGCTGGTCTGGACCATTCACCATCACTAAAGTATTTCCTTATGGAACCATTGAGTTATCTCAACCCGATGGTCCAAATTTTAAAGTGAATGGTCATCGATTGAAGCACTATTTTGGAGAGAACATTCCACCTGTGGTTGTCCCGGATCTACAAACTTTCCCCATGAACCAATGAATGCGGGGATCGAGTCAAGCTAGCGACTCGAGAATCAAAAACAGTAGCACACCATATGGGTTTTCACCCATATTTCTGACTTCTTTCTACTTTCTACCACCCTAGTGTGGGGGAGTTGCCCCCCGCTGTTGTATATAAGTTTTCATCCAAAAAAAAAATCACAAATAATGGCCGTAATATTTCCCTTTTACGTTCTATGTTTCGGCATAACCGCCGGTACTTTGAATATTGAGGGAAATATTCATTTCTAGTGTGGGGGGGAATTCTCACGAATTTTATCATGTAATTATACCACCCAATTCCCCCATTTTTGGCCATTTTTTTTTGGAGTAAGTGTTTTGCACTTACTCAGCAAATGGTTATCAGTCCGCCATGTCTAATAAACAAAAGGATTGGCTAATCCAGGAGCAAACGGCTCTTGGTAAAGATATCTCAAATCCGTTGACGGCTTGCAATTTGCCCAAAATTGTATGGTGTTCAGCTCACCATATCTTTAATTAGTGAAGAGTTGGTTAGCCCGCAAGTTTATGGCTTGTGGTAAAGGCAGTTGGAAAACCATAATTGGTAATCGACTCACCAAAGATATTTTATCTAAGAGTTGGCTAGTCCAGAAGCAAACGGCTTCTGGTAAAGACAAATCAAAACCGTTGAAAGCTGGTGATTTGCTCAAAATCATTTGGTTATCATTGTACCAAGGTTCTTACTTGAACTGAAACAATTGGCTACTCCAGAAGTAATGGCTTTTGGTAAAGAGATGAAATCCATTAAATTTTCATAAAAGATTGCTAGGGACTAGCAATAGTTTAGTGTGGGGGATTTGATATGTGTCTAAAAACACATATATTTTACCTTGTTTAAACCCGCAAAAAGGATCAAAAGCACACAAATGACCATAAAAATGTTACAAATATCATTGAAATGTGTATTTATATATTTCAGATGCAAAAGGATTGAAAAAGATTGAAAAACTATAAAGTTTGCATAAATGGCAAGTCTAGTCCCTCGAGTTTCAAAAAGTAACATAACATGTCCCTGGACTTTGCAACAATTACAAAATTGGTCCTTGTGATTTTCTACAAACCAAACCGGACCCTAACCAAAACCCAACCCAATCCCTTATTAATAAAACCGGGGTCAACTCCCCAGTCAAAACCAGCCCCTCGTTTTCCCTCCATCTCCTTCACCAACTCTGCAAAACCACCCACGCTCCAACCTCCATCATCATCACCCCTCACCTTAGCCCTTCCACCTTACCTAACAAAACAAGACGCATTAAATGCTTCTCCTCCCGTGCACTCAATCAAGCCCAGTTGGCAAATATCGTTTTGGCGCCAAAAATCCATCAACGGCTAAAATGAAGTCCACTCATCCAATGGCTCACATTATTGATGGGAAATATTCAGAAGCTAGTGGGAAGTCTTTTTGAGCATATAAAAGGAAAAGAAGCCAAAGGAAGAAAGATATAGTTTATCACTTAGTGTAATTTTAGTCGTATGTGTATTTTTCTTATTCCTTAGTGCAACTTTAAGCTTAAAAACTTGGTATTCAGTGTTTCTATTGTATATTAACTCTTTTCAAGTAATCAATTTCATATTTTCAAGTTCAATTCAGTCTTATACAAATTTGAAGTTTAAATTTCCAAGTTTATGTTAATGTTGTTTGTAGTTGTTATTATGGACTGAATAAGCTCATATAAGCTCCTAGATAGCTTAATATAGCTATTAGAAACCTTAAAACTTTGTCTAGTATTAAAAAGTAAAAACACCAAAAATACAAAAATATAGTGTAAAAATAAAAATCACAAGACAAAGAAGAAGAAGCAAAGAGCATGGTGAAATGAAGATGGTTCTGGGTTAGTGAACCTGTGGAGGTTCTATAGGAAATATTTCTTGGTCTTAGTTCTTGATTCTAAGCTGGATTACGTTTGTAAGCTTATTTGATAATTTTTGTATTTTACTAAGTTCTTGTGTTTTATGTTTTAATCTTTTTGATTATGTGTTTGTGATAAGTAGATAAGTGGTAATTGAGTTTAAAATCATTAGCTTGTTCATTAGATTTCAAAGCTGCAAGAAAAGTTCAGTTTCACAGTTAAAATAACATATTGATCATTTCTGCTGATGCTATTTATGTTGTTGTTCTGTGTTCTTATGATCCTGTTGAATGATAAAATGAAGGTCGAAATCAGTGTTGAGGTCTAATTTAGTAAGTTGCTTTGAGAATAAAAAGTTAGGGTTGCATCAGTGGTGTTTGGTTTGGACTGTGTTCATTGTGACAATAGGTGTTATTGTTGTTAACTTTGGTTTGCATATATCACTTAAGGTCTATTTAGCTCAGAGCAAACATAAAATACACACCTTGTTTGTTAAAAAGTCAAAATAGCTTTTAATCTTCATCTGCTAGTTCACTGTTAGGATTTTGGAGTGCAATTTTCATCACAGTTGTTCATTACTTGGTCATCTAGCTTAATTTCATCTCTATCTAGCTTAATATAACATAATCAGTAAGTAGAGTAGGATCAAAGTTCACATAAGTCAACTTACTAGTGTTTCTTAAAAAGTCAAATTTTCAGTTCATGGATTTTTGAATAACTAGTTCATTTTCTTATGGTCTTAATACTTAGTTTCATGTTTTATGCTTCTAGGATATTAATCTTTTGTTGCTTATCTTCATCAGGGTATTTTTATTATTTTTATTCACTTAGTAAATCTGCTTATTTATTAGATCTTATTTAGCACTTTTTCAATATGATGTTTTGTGCACAGTTTTGAGAGCACTTTCATAAGCCCCTCATAAGCTCATTAGTGGACCCCACTTTGAGAACTTTGGCTTATTGAAAACCCCTCCAACCTAACTAGCTACTTCAGCGCTTATTTTGTGCTTTTCAGCTTATGTCATAAGTTTATTTTGGATTCTGCTGATTCAATTATTTGGATTCTGTTGATTCGTTTTTTGAATTCTGCTGAAGTGCTATATTGAATTATGCTGAAGTGCTATATTGGATTCTGCTGAAGTGCTGTTTTGGATTCTGCTGATTTGCTTATTGTAGCTTATCAGTATGTTTCTTTGCATATTTTAGCTTATTTCCAGTGTGCTTAAGTTGTTTTCAGATCATTGTCCTCAGTGATCATTCTACGTCTGAACGTTTTAACACCATTCAACCTCCGTGGGACTAAACGACCCGGGGAATCCACTAAATTCCAAGGGAAATTGTATTGAGTCTATAGTAGTTGACTAAAACCTTTGGTCAATATTTCTTGACTGTTTGGGCTCGAACCATACGCTAGTTTGTGGGAGGAGTGAATAAAAAAAATGTTGTTGAATAACGACTATTTTTTCGAAAAAAATAATTCAAAATAAACTTTTAAACACTATAAATAATACATCATTCTAACCAATTTTCACACAACTGTCTCTACTAAAAATACATTCTCTCTACCAAAATGTCTAGTGATTATTCTTTTTCCATTTTTTTTCTTCTGATAAAGATGATTTGAATGACTTTTTGTTGATTATGCAAGTTGTTCAGTATCATCAATCGTTGCAACAACAAGGTCAAAGTTCACGTACACGTAATCCGATACATACAATAATTGTGAGACTGCCGAATAACGTTTGTTAGCCGACTATTTTGGTGATGATCCAAAAATATTTTAGACGTCGATATCGTATGAGCCGTAAACTATTTTTATAAATAGTCAAAATTATTGAAACTTATACTTCAGATCCTTTTCTCGAACATTTTAAGTTCTTTAAAGTCCGACCCGATTGTACGGGGTCGCATGAGTCTTAGTGTTATTATGAAATGCAAGTCCGTTATACGCTAATTGGCATACGACACATCTCTTAATGCATTTGATGAATATTTACAAATGAGTGGACGTTGTCCACGCTCTTGTTTGCATAATTTTTGTATGTGCATTATTGATTTGTATATGCCCGAGTTTTTAAGAGAACGTGACTTAAATGACATTCAAAATATATATATGCAACGTATGAGAGGGTTCATGGGTTTTCGGGAATGGTAGAAAGTATTGACTCTATGCATTGGGAATGAGTTAACTACCTGAAAGTATGGCATGGGCAATTTTGTAGAAGTGATAAAAATATCAAACTATAATGCTTGAAGTTGTGGCATCGTAAGATTTGTGGATTCTGCATGCATTTTTTAGGGTACTGGGTGCGAATAACGATCTTACCGTTTTATATAATTCTTCGTTACTCAACAACCTTCTTGATGACATAGTCATGGTAGCTCCGTTTGAAGTAAATGGAGCTACATTTCAAAATGGGTATTACCTAGCTGACAGGAATATCCCGCTGCGGGCAAGTTTTTTCAAGTCATTTTCAGTTGCACGAAACGAAAAAAATGCCTTATTTAAACAACGACAAGAAAGTGCTCGAAATGATGTTGAAAGAGTTTTTGGTGTTCTCCAAGGACGTTTTGGAATTATAAAACAACCGGCCCGAGCTTACACTGTTAACACCCTACGAAGAATCATGTACACGTGCATCATATTGCATAACATGATTTTGAAATATCAAAAGTTTGCGATAAGTGAATTCAACAAGTTTCATGTTTGTCCACGGGGAAATATACTACATACTTGGGTCTAGAGATGCGAAGTGCAACGGAAAAAGGCTAAAGAACTACGTGATAAACAAACACACGCAAGTCTTCAACGAAATCTTATTGAGCATATCTGGCAACAACATCGACAAGGAAATAAGTTTATTCATAATTTCATGTATTTTTTAATTTTATTTTCGTATTGTGTTTATAAATTTCATATGTTTTTTTTGTAGTGTAATTTGTATCTATATTTGATAAATTAATGAATTTTAATTTGTTTGTAAAAATGAAAAAATGATCGGGTGGGACTGAGCTGGCAAACTGGCACCCTTTTGGTGTGTAAGTGAGTTTAGTGAGTTGTTGATGTGACACTGAGGTAGAAAAATAGCACGTATAAGTTGGTGCCATGGTACCTAGTGCTCTTACTACGAGCATTTGATATGTGTTTGGTCTATGAGAGAAAAAGTTGAGATGGCACTGATGTGACGGGGTTGTTTATGGTGTTGCTTTTGTTTTATTACTCTCAGTCTTAGACTCTTAGTATTGAAATTTGTTACATGTGTTTCCAAAAGTAGACAACTACTCACGTATAGCGGCAATAGTGTGCAATCTTTGATAAAAATTAGTTGTAACAAGTTTATGTGTGAGTGTTTATTTATTTAACTTTTGTGTATATTGCGGTATAACTTAAAGGTAACCGTTATTTATATGTGCGTCTTTTTATGTTTCCTTGTAAAAGAAACGTATTATGAGTATAGTCAACCAAATTATTCGTGGTTTGGTTTGGCGGTGATTCAACGAAAGTTTAGTGGTAATAGTTTAAGTGCGGATAAAGGTGTGTTTATTATGTGTGTGTAATTCAGTTTTGTATCTTCGTATATTTGAATTTTTAATTAATATCATTATATATTTTTAGTAAGCAAATCAATAAAGGTAGTGTTTGAATCACTGTTACATATTTCACACGTAGACCTCTAGCCTGAAATGATTTTAAAAAGACATCAACAATCATTTAATATAGTGGTTTTTCAATGTGTTGACTCTACTAGGTACATTTAAGCTTTTTACAATTATCATATCTCATGCCATACATAGTTTGTATGGGTTTATAGATAATAGTCTAATACATGCGCAAAGCAGTATCAACAAATAGTTTATTGCATTTTTTTTTTTTTTTTTTTTTTTTTTTTTTTTTTTTTTTTTTTACATAACAATTTCCTAGTGATTGTGGTCAGGGACAAAACTTATTAGTGTCCGGAGGGGTTGTGGCCCTTTAGCCACAAGTACATTTTTAACCCTTACACCATGTTAGGGTGTACAAATGTTTAATGAAAATGTAAATCCCCCCCCCCACCCCCCACCCCCACCCCCACCCCCTTCATGTTATAATTTGGCCTCTCTAATAAAACTTATCTAGTTCCGTCTCTGATTATGGTGTATGAGAAGTGGAAAAGTGGTAGAGTAAGTAACTGTGGAGAAAGTTGTGTATTAAAGTAGTTAACTATTTAAATAATAATTAATCGCATTGCGTTTTATGAACAACGGTATTTTGGAAAATCCACTTTACTTTTTTATTTTATAGGTTTTTAGGTAAAATGATTTTAAGTTTATAGGTAGTATAGATTATTGAAATGGTTGGTTAAATCATGGCATATGCTTGACATGGTAAAATGAAAAAAAAAATGTAAAATTTAAAGTTGATTTTTGTTTTAACACAAAAGCTACATTTCTTGTCTTATGGTATCGATGAGGACAAATTATATCAATTGAGTTGGTGACTTGGCGAGTAATTGAATCGACGGTAGCGATGATTTAGTGGTAACCGAACAACACGAAGATAGAATGCCGGTGGAATAAAGGTGAGTTGCAATGGCATTGTGTTAAAGCACATTAGTTAAGGATTTAAGAGTTTAACGCCTCAGCTGCGATAACTACAATTCCACATTAACGATAAATTGTTTGAATTTGTCTATCTAATGAAGTGACAAAGAAATACGAAAAAATAAACTTGTATAAAGACACCAAATATGTTGGTGGGCTTGTTACAGAATTACAAAAGAGTCGTGTTGAGATCAGTCTAAGTTTTTTTTTTTTTTTTTTTTTTTAGCAAATATTTATATTAAAGAAAAAACTAGCAAAAACTAGAAGAAACAAATACTAAATGACCACAAATAAGCGCTTAACTATCATAAAAGTTTATAATAATAATAATAATAATAATAATAATAATAATAATAATAATAATAATAATAATAATAATACACCGTTGGTCCCTAAACTTGGCAGGACGCATCGCGATGGGACAAAACTCGCCATTTTCATCGCATAGGTCCAAACCTTGGCCATTAAATGCCAGATTAGTCCTTTGACTAAGTCAATGTCTGATTTTTGTTTTGTAATCGAGGGTATTTTAGTCCATACGCATTTATATTTTTATAACACATTTATATTTTACCCCTTCATCTTTCATCCTCTTCATTATCTCCCCAAATCTTTCATCTCCCCAACATCATCCTGGTCATCATCTTTTGTCGGAAATTAAACACAACTCACACATACATACATCATTGCAGATAGAATAGATGGTACATACCAGTAGCATAAGGATATGCAACACAAACAAAAGTTGAACTGAAACATACAAATAAATCTCACTTCATTGACTGAAACAACACAAACATCACAGTTGAACTGAAACATACAAATAAACCCATATAGGCACTCCTGGATTAAAAGGCAGTTTTTGGATCGTTTCTGTTGCTTCTGAGAACTTTCCAGCTCTACAAAGTAAGTCAATTAAGCGGCCATAATGATCTTCACCTGGTGTTATGCCATATAATTCATACATCGAGTTGAAATAGCGTTGACCTTGGTCAACCAGACCAGCGTGGCTACAAGAGGAAAGAATTGTAAGGAATGTAATACGGTCAGGAACTATTCCTTCTTTCAACATTTGTTCAAAAAGTTCTACAGCTTCACCCCCATGCCCGTGTTGACCTAACGCCGCAATCATAGCGTTCCAAGATACAGAATCTAAACAAGGCATTGTAAGGAAGAAAGATTATGAATCTTTAAGAACCCCACATCATTTCTTACATACCCAGCATTCCAAGCAACCCCTAGCTTTTCACTCATACCATCGAAAACTTCACTAGCACCATCCAAATCATCATTTCTTGCATACCCAGTAATAATCGTAGTCCATGTCAACTCATCTTTAACTGGCATTTCATCAAATAATTTCCTGGCAGCAGCCATCAACAAAGAAGGCGTTACAAAAGGCGAAGAAGCGCACCTAACATAAACCCAAATAAGTGCATTAACCACAGACGTAACAAAACCTGTACCCGACTTCATAATCTCACAATGCAACTGCTGACAATGCACTTCATACTCGGTCACAAGTGACAACCCATCCAACATGCTCGTATAAGTAAAGTTATCCGGCCGAAAATGATACCTCTTCATCTCACGAAACAACTCAATGACACCATGGCCATCATTATTATGAGCACAACCCGTAATCATTGCATTATAAAAAACAATATCCCTTATATCCAAACGCGTCCCATTAAACACTTCCCTGGCCATCTTTAAATCACCAGAAGCGGAATACGCAGTAATAAAGGTGGTCCAAGCAACAATATTCGGGTCAGGAATTTTATCAAGCAGGTGACGTGCATAGACAATGTTGGACGATTTACAGTACAAGTCCATTGCAAGGACACCGCCCCACCTAAAGCCCAAAATGTTTTGGCGTGTGCCCTTTTTAGTGAAATCGTCCGGAGTTTGGGAGAGAAGTTTGATTTATCCCCTCGGCAAAAAGCGGTGTTTGAATGTCTCCGAGCTCCTCATGCTCAAGATTTCTTGACGGTTATCCCCATTGAAGGGTTAGGCCAACATATGTCGGCCCTGGAGTACCGGACTATCCTTAAGTACCGGCTAATGATCCCTCTGTTTCTGGCTGATGAGCCTTGCCCAGTCTGCCGCAAGGTTTGTTTAGATTCCTTTGGCGAGCATGCGGTCCATTGCAAGGAGTTAACGGGTTTCAAATACAGGCATGATTTGGTTAGGGATGTTTTGTATGATGTTCTTAAACGAGCAGTAATTTCTTCTAAAAAAGAGGCCCCCGTGAACTTTCTGACAGATCTGCTTGAAGGGAGGTCTACTTTACGGCCAGCTGATATACTTGTATTTGGATAGGCCGGGGGGAAACATGCTTGTGTGGATCTTACCGGAGTGTCCCCTCTTGTTGGGCTAAGGGACAATGGGTTTGTTGCGGGACAAGCGGCGTTGAAAGCGGAATCGAGCGAAGTTGCTAAACACGAGAAAGCTTGTTTAGAGAATCAACACGTATTTACCCCTTTTGCTTTTGATACATTTGGGTTCCTAGCTTCGGCAGTTGTGGAGTTTTTGACTAGGGTTCAACGGGTTGTGCAAAGTAATTTTGCGACCCCTAAGTCACAAAATTTCATTTTTAGTAGAATTGGTTTTGCTATTCAAAAGGGGGTTGCGGCACAGCTTGTTGCCCGTTTGCCTGCCATCTTATTATAATCCGTTTTTAGAAGTTATAATAGATTTTCTTTAAAAAAAAAAAAAAAAAAAAAAAAAAAAAAAAAAAAAGTCCATTAAACGATTCAGAATATGTGATCTAGGCTCGAAACCAAAAGCAATCATGTGATCATACCCACATTGGATTGCGATTTTTCGAGACGTTTGGAACATAGTAAGAGCTGTGCAGCGTAAAAGTTGGCTAAGGCTTTGACGACATCTGTTTGGCGTAGTTTTGCGGTGAACTGTTTGATATTAAACAAAAAGGTTATGAAGATTAACAAATGATTAATAATTATGACAAGAGTTTGTTTAGTACCTGTGGTGGAGTGAAAGGATGGTTTCTTGTTAATGCATTCATTTGTTTGCTTAATTTTATGACTCATCCACATGCATGTTGCTTGCTGCTGGATTTACAGGTTTGTTTATATTATATTAACAATGATGTATGTATGTGTGAGTTGTGTTTAATTTCCGACAAAAGATGATGACCAAGATGATGTTGGGGAGATGATTTGGGGAGATGATGAAGCGGATGAAAGATGAAAGGGTAAAATATAAATGTGTTATAAAAGTATAAATGTTTATGGACTAAAATACCCTCGACTACAAAACAAAAATCAGAAATTGACTTGGTCAAAGGACTTGTAACGAGTGAAAAACTTGAAATAGGGACCCCCAACGATGAAAAGATCCAGTTTTGTCCCATCGCGATGCGTCCTGCCAAGTCTAGGGACCAACCGTGTATTTTAGTCTAATAATAATAAATAAATAAATAAATAATAAACTCCAAAGCCACCACCTTATACACACAAATAAAGCAATGCCATTTATACATAGACTTATGGCTGAGCAAAATCACCCGAAAACCGACTCGAACCGACAAACTGGCTAAAACCGGGTTGAACCGAACCGACCCGACCTTATTCGGTTTGTTTTTCGGTTTTGTATAACTATTTCAGTTTTACTCGGGTCTAGGGCTGAGCATTTCGCAGACCCCAAAACCGACCGAACCGACCAAAAAAAAAACGAACTAACGGTCCGGTATTGGTCCCAACTTTTTCCTTATTTCGGTCTCGGTCCGGTTCGGTCTAGTCTTACGTGCAAACCGACCAATAATGCCTTCTTAGACTGGACCAGACCGGACAAACCCGGAACGAACCGAACACATTCGGTCCGGTCCTCGGTTTGTGGCTTTGCTCTAATTCGGTTTCGGTTCGATCCTGTTTTTGTCGGTCCGGTCCGGTCTAAGACCGATCAACCCTAATCGATTCGTTTCGGTTTCGATTCCGTTCGGGTCAAACACACTTATTCGGTTCGAAATAGTTAAACCGACCCGACCCGACCCGACTTCGGTTTCAGTCGGTTCACGTTTTACCCTTATTTGGTTTCGAACCGGATCGGGTTTTGTCGGTTCAGATCGAATTTGACCCGTTGCTCAAGCCTACATCGACTAATCATAATATATCGGACAACACAAACCAAAGAGCACCTATAATATAGAGAAACCAACAACCCACGACGCTATATACGAATAATTGAACAAATGACAACGCCATTATATGAAGCAACCTGACTCGACGCTACAACTAAATCCATGTTAAGCTGAAACTTGACTTTACAGCTTGATGAACTTTTTGATGTAGGGTGAACTTAGAATAAAAGAACTTGAACATTTATACTTTTGTTATAAAACTTGTTACAAATATAAAAGTAAACTTTATTTTCAAATAACCAAACTTACTATACTTATTATAGTGGCATTTGTACTATTTTTCTTTTGACAAGTTGGACCTAATTGTATACTGTAATTAAAAAAAAAAGAAAAAGAAAAAGGGTATAACATATATACATGGTTATCTTGTCTAGAAACAACCATGTGTTAAGTGATAATGCCATTTTATAGGTTGTTGCGTTCTAACTAATTTCAGAGGGTTAAGATTTTGGGTTGAGCATCGCAGACCTAAATTGAGATGATCGACTGGACCGAAAGACTAGCGGTTCGGTCTCGGTCTAGATTTTTTGTTTATTCCGGTCTCGATTCGGTTTAGACCGGTCTTACGTAAAACCCGACTATTATGCTTTCTTAGACCGGACTGACCGAAGAACCGGACCGGTCCACGGTCCAAGGTTTTGGGCTAGTTCGGTCTCGTTCCGGTCCGGTTTTGGAATGATGATCACCCCTACTAAGATTAGTCATATTGAGTAGCAAAATTGTTAAACGTAGCTTTAAGGGTTATGTCTAAAATATTCAGACATGCATTAAGTGTTTGTACTTTTAATAATAATTGTTCATATCTATATTTAACTTCTCTCAACCGACTTTATGTATCACAAATTATACACGTTTTTATTTCTTAAACATAACTCTTATCGCTACATTTAGCAAAACATTTTGAATATTCTTAATTTGAAGTACAAACTTGAATGCACAATTTTTCATCTCTTAGTATTATATCTAACGAAACTCTTAAATTAAACCACATCTTATCTAAACCACATCTTATCTAACGAATTTATTCGGTTCGATTTTAGTTTCGATACTTTTATTTGGTTCAGTTTTTGGTTCACGTTTTACTTTTACCCTTACTCGGTTTTCGAACCGGATCAGGTTTGACCCATTGCTGAGCCTTACATAAAGTTATCATAATATATCGAACAACACAAACCAAAGAGCACCTATAATATAAACAAACCAACAACCCAAGACTCTATATACAAACAATTGAACAAATGACAAAGCCATTTTATGAAGCAACGTGACTCGACGCTACAACTAAATCTATGTTAAGCTCAAACTTGACTTGATAGCTTGATGAACTTTTTGATGTAGGGTGAACTCAAATAAAAAAAAACTTGAACATTTATACAAAAGATATTTGTTATAAAACTTATTACAAATATAAACGTAAACTTTATTTTAAACTAACCAAACTTGTTATACTTATAGTGGCATTTTGTACTATTTTTTTTGACAAGTTAAATCTAATTTGTAATTAAAAAAAAAATGTATCGCATGGTTATTATGTCTAGAAACAACCATGTTTAAGTGATAATGCCATTTTATAGGTTGTTGCGTTCTAACTAATTTCAGGGGCTAAGATTAGTCATATTTGAGTAGCAAAATTATTAAATGTAGCTTTAAGGATTATGTTTAAAATATTCAGACACGCATTAATTGTATGTATTTTTACTAATAATTGTTCATCAATGCATTTAACTTATAATGTATTTGGGACTTTTATTTTTAGAAGTCTTAAAAATTTTAAGCTTACACATTTGCTATTATTAGAAGTATACACATTTTTATTTCTTAAACATAACTCTTATTGCTACGTTTAGCAAAACATTTTGAATATTCGTAGTTTGAAGTACAAATTTGAATGCACAATTTTTCATCTCTTCTCCGTATCTAATAAAACTCTTTAAATTAAATCACATATCTAAGGCTATGCGCAGTGGATTCGGTCCTCATCGGTCGGTTGCGTCGGTGGAGCTCGGTCGAGCCATTGTGGCTAGTAAGGTTGTCGTCGGTTGGGTGATGAAATTGGAGGAAGAAGGTTGCTTCCTCAACCGAGTGGAAAACCACATATATCCAAAATAAAATTCTACCGTTTCCTATTAAAAAAAAAAAAAATTTAAACTTTACCACTTTTACAACATTATAAATACCAACCTCAAACACATTTTTAAACACACAATTTCAAACACAATTCAACATAAAAATTCACATTCTCTTTACGCAGCATCATTATGGCTTGTCGTCTCCCTCATTCTGTTACTGATATGCGAACGTACGTTCAAAATCAATGCAAGAACGATGATGAGGCTAGAAAAGACGCTATTATAAGCGTCATCCAATTCTTTGAGGACAAAAGGAATGAGAAGCTGCAGATGAGAGACAGCTACAAGACTTGCAACGACATCAGCAATGAACGAAAAGGTGTTATCGAGAAATTCCTTCAGGAGGAAGCCCGCAGAGATGCCGAACTTATTGACAAGTTGTGGAAGTGTGTTCAACGGATAACGAACAACATCAACACCAAAGTCAATTGGAGCTATCGGGTGAACAAAGATGATGATCCAGGAGTCTCCGGTGAGGGATCTCCGGTAGACGAGGAAGCTTTGTCTCGCCTCGAGGATTATATACCCTCCGCGTTTGATCCTGTGGACGACTTTTCAGATTAGGGTTTAAGATTTAGGATTTATGTATTATGCATTTTGTATCGTTTAATTTTTAATATATTGTAATGTTTTTATTTATTTTTAATGAATTTTAATTTTGTTTTTAAAAATATTTGAATTAAAAAAAAAAAAAAAAAAAAAAAAAAAAAAAAAAAAAAAGATTCTCAGGTCACCACTGTGGCAACTAGGTCGTCGTCAGGTCGTCGGAGAGAGAAAGCTGATGTGGCGGCGATGAACTAGGTCGCCTCTGTGCATAGCCTAAGCACAACAATATTGAAAAAAGTTAAAAACACCTATGCTAGTCATAAATATCAACTACTCTTGTAGTCTGTTACAATGTGCTTTTTTATTTAGAAGTGAAGACAACACCTCTATTCAATACTATCATTAGATTTATAGTTATGAAATTTTTAAGAAACAAAGCTACACATCTTGTAGTTTGTAAATAAACAAATTAAACTATAAACACTTGAAATACTCGCTAGCATTCGAGCAAACATTTCTATTATTTGATTCACGTTCCAATGATCATTTTGTGGTTTATCATGAAATTTTTTATATTTATTTTGTTATCAAACGAAAGAAAAGGTTATAAATGGGAGGTGGCAGGTGAAAGTGAGGCCCTATGAAAGTGAAGTGTGTTTAATTTTTGTTTTAAAATGAGCGGGAATGACAGGGACTTCGTTATGACACGTGGGACATATACAGTACCTGGCCTTGATGCCGGCTCTTTCTACAAGCCTATTGGAAATAAGGGTGCTCACCACTATAACATACTATACTAGACTATAACTATTAAATTGATTAAAGGTATTTGTTTAAGATAAGAGGGCTCACTATTATAATAATAAATAATACATATAATTTATACTTCATATACATCAAGTGAGCTAAATATGAATCTTTCATAGGTGAGAGATCCACCACTACTATCAAACTCATACTCATTGTCATTCATGGCAGCATACCAAACGCACCCTAAATGTTTAAGCCAACTCTAATTTAATTTTTGCGTTCCAAAATTGTATGTTTTCAATCTCAAATAGGTAGGCGAAAAATTGTTTCAAATATAAAAATAAAAAGTACTTGTTCTTGTAGTGTCAAGTATTAGATGATAAGTAGGCCCAAGCCCGTTTGTGGGTTTAAGGCATTTAGGGTTTTGTCATTATAAATAATGGTGAATAATAAAGTTATACCTACGGGTTTTATTATCTTACATGGTTTCAGAGCGGGTCTGATCCTCAGACCTAGGTGGCTAGCCGCCTCTTTTATAACACCCGTCACTTTTACCCCTTCTCGAGAAAAAAAAAAGTTATTGGTTTGTTCGAGATCCTACATCTTGCCGCCGGTTTTTCAATTTTGTTAGAATATGGTGTACGTGAAGATTGGCATATTAATGTTTATTATGGCTTCTGTTTATACATTGGAGATCTTGCAATAATTGATTTACAATGATGGTTGGTAAACTTAATGGAGCAAAAGAAGAAAAGTTGCGGCTGAATAGGTTGATCTTGCAATAATATATAGTTATTTAATTGTTTTTTTCTTTTTTTTATGTCGAATCCAGGGTATCAATTCCCGAGACGACTTTTGTTGGTGTCGAATCCAGGGTATCAATTCCCGAGACGACTTTCGTTGGTGTCGAATCTAGGGTATCAATTCCCGAGACGACTTTTGTTGGTGTCGAATCCAGGGTTATTATTCCCGAGACGACTTTTGTTGGTGTCGAATCTAGGGTTCTTATTCCCGAGACGACTGTTTGGGATAATTTGAATTATCCCGTTTTATTTTGGTTATTGTTTTATTTTGCTTTATTAGTTTACTACTACAGTTCGAGCTTTCGCGATTTCGCCGCTCGAACTGCGGAGGAGTATTAGATGATAAGTAGGCCCAAGCCCGTTTGTGGGTTTAGGGTTTCTAGGGTTGCCTCTCTATATATTGTGTCTCAATAAAAGTTATAACCTACGAGTTTAATTGTCTAACATTAAGAGCATAAGTTACCTCTCGTGCCGTGGGATGATGCCGTGAAAAAAATTGATGTTACACCTCTCACTACTCATATTTTTTGTGTCATGAGATACCCTCTAGCTCAGGCATAATCCCCTAAACATAAATACAACAAAATAAAAAAGGAAAAAGAAAAGAAAATGCGGGACCATTTTGACTGATGGGGACGACCCAAAGCACGAAAATGCCATCCACGGTGTGGGTCTAGTGCCATCGTGCCGCGCTTTGGGAAAAATCGAGGGCCTACAACCTTAGCTTTAGTTGTTTTACCCTTGAGCCACAGTTGGCTAAATATGTGGCTGTCTGCCAAATAGAGTTTATTTATTTATTTTTTATTTAATTTATTTATTGGGTATGGTGAGTCTCAAAAGTGAGTTTTTGGCTTGAGTTATCAAGGAAGACGTTTTTGCCTTATGCTATATAATTTGACTGTTAAATGAAAATTCTATTGTTAGAATAAGGTCTTTTATAATTTGTTTTAACGGCAACTAAGTATCTTATAATATTTACATCACAAAGTAACACGTATTAAGCATGATTTGATTTTATAACCATTTTGTTTAGATGTTTTTCAGACAATAAAAAGTACCATTGAGACAGAAAACTTTTAGTACATTTAGTTTATGTATTCATGAAAATTATGCTAAAAATATGAAAGTATTTTACAAATTTATCAAATTACAGTAGTCAATACTGTATTATCATTTGTGTATATTATCAAACTTATTTTTTTTCTATTATTCTTTTTTTCTTATTCGAGATGTCAACTTTTAGTAATGTATTTTATATCTGTAACTGGAGATATATCGTGACTACTAATGACCATTTATCGTAATTAAATTGTGTCACATCATAATATAACAGTAATGACCAGTGTTGCAAAATCGGTCTATGCGACCGATTAATCGGTGATTAGTTGTTAGGCGTGGATTAACAGGCCCGATTTTCACTAATCGGTCTTATTAATCGGATTTGTAAAAAATGGTCAACATACCGATTAATCGGATAAAAATGAGCCAAATCAGGCATAAATCGGCCAAAACGGATAAATCGGCCAACTCGGTTACAAAATAGAAATCGGAAAAATCGGATATAAATTGGTCAAATCGGGTATAGATCGGCTAAATTGAAAAAAAATCGGCTAGATCGGCCAAATCGACCATATAGTTTTAAAATTTTATAGTTTTGCATATAAAAATCCAATCCAATTAATCCTCGGTTATTTTTCTCGCTTAACCGATTAATCGCTAAGCGATACCCGGCCACCCAGCTACCGCTTAGCGATTTTTGCAACCTTGAATAACACACACAGATCATGTTCTTATGTTAAACATCAAGTTGAATAGTAAAAAGAAGTATAACGATTAGTTGCATATATTTAAAAACGACATTTTTCTTCTTAATTTGATTAAGAACATTGATTGCTAGAATTATGTCTCTTTTTTAGAGCGGGGGTATCGTGGCGCCAACCCACCAGCTCAACTTTTTTAATAGCTTACCGTGTCATGGTTGGTGCCAAAGCGTCTATGCTCTTAAATATCAGGCAACGCAATTTTTTTTGGTGTTTTTTTGTTTTTTTTAGCCTTTTGTTTTGAGTATTTACATAAGTTCATTTGATACTTTTTTTACATCATTAGTCCTTAATATGTTTGCAATGTTAGTCCCTAAGTTATTATTATTATTTTTATTTGTTAATCTAATGTGTTTTAATTTTAATTATCTCTAAATTATGTAAATGAAATTAAAAAAAAGGCCAAAGACATCACATTTCTGTTGCCAATGGTAACGATACAAAATGTGATGCCAAAAAGTTTCTGGTGCCGTTGAATATTTTGCTGTCGTGACAGTATTTTTTGAAAACGGCACGGGCCCAACAACTCCACCATACACGATAGTCTTACGGATTATTAATGTCAATTGAACTCACTTACCATATATTTGACAATATGCTAGCTTTCTAAAAAAGGAAAGAAAGTAAAGATTAACTTATTTATACTAGGTAATGTTTGTACTCTTTCATATAAAGTTATTATCATAAACATAATCTTTTTCACTCCATATAACACACGGTATATAGGCAAGTAAATAAGTGAAAAGAAAATGCTAAAATCACATAGTTTTTATATAAATATTTTCACACAATAATATGTCATGTCAACTTTCTTTTACCTTTTTAAGTCTTCCAAAGTCGAAACGGAAAAAGATCCTCTCAAGTTGAGAAGATCAACTTGACTCAAGTTGGGTATTTATGAGCAATTAGATTTTATCCAGTGACTCAAATCAAAACAACTTCTTTTGATTTGAGACATTAAATCAAATCAATGATTTATAAATGCCCAACTTAAGTCAAGTTCATCATCTCAACTTGAGAAGATTCCTTTCCAGTCGAAACAATCACGTGCCAGAGGTACAAAGTCAATGGTGATCACTTTAAAAATTTATGGCTGCTTCAGCTGTGAGATTGTCTGCTTCCAAATTGAACCGCACTTTCTTCTTTTTCTTGTGGCATTCATCACTGGTGAGTACAACCTTATCATGAAAATTTCAAACTAAATGTATCTAGAAAATTTCACCTTTAAATGTCAAAACTGCATTTAGTCACCTTTAAATGTATCTAGAAAATTTCAAACTAAAATTACACGTAAATCTGTGTGTATATTCTTTTTCAAGAAAAAAATATGATGGTTATTAACTTATTATACTTTTTCATAGAAAATACACGTACATGAATCGTGCCTTGGTATTCAAGTTGAAAACCAACATTTTACCAATACCAAGATGGGTTCCATGATTTATTCTTTGTGAATTGCAATGTTATATAATGACCAGTTTCCCCATATTTGTAAAATACATTTCTTACGGTTGAGGCTTATTTTCTAGTTATGACACATGATCTCCGAAATCAACACGACAGTGCCCTGCTATTCAACACTTCTTTTCTCGTGTACTTATAAGTTAATCGTTTTGATCACTACCCAACCCAAATTCGTTACACAACTTTTTTCTAGACATATCGTATTTGCACTATCGACTCGGTTTGTATTTTTGTGGATGAGAGGAGAATAATGTGGCAGATGGTTGTAATTTGTGAACCAACGGTGGTGGATTGATTAATGAATGCCCACATGCACATGTTCTATAGATTTAAAGTGGTCCATGTTGCATTATGTCTATTTGTAAGAGCACTCTCATCCATAACACTATAACACCAATAACACCGTTCACGTCAGCGTCACATCAGCTTTAACATTTAACATTAACATCCTCAAAAAACACTCACAACCATAACATCCCAATAACACCATAACACCAATAATATTTCATATTTTCAATTTCAACCCCTAAACTAAAACAAACACTTAATTTATTAAAGTAAAACAAACATTTCATTAAAACTAAAAACATATTACAATACGAGATTAAAAAAAATAAAAAAAAAATACAACGAAATTAAAAAAAAAAAAAAAAAAAAACACTGCAATTAAAAAAAACATAGCAAATACTTATTCATCGTCGTCGCTCTCTTGTTGTTGTCCATGTCGTTCAAGATTCTTCTGCCAAACATGCTCCATAAGGTCCTGTTGGAGTTGGGTATGCGTTTGTCGGTCGTGTATTTCTTTTGCCTTACGACTGTGAGTATCACATCTTTCGATCCATCTTCGTTGCTTCAAATTTGCTAACGGATCCACCCACAGTTCGTTATAGTCACGTAATGCAAATTTTTGATCTTTTATAATCATGTTATGCATAATAATGCAACAATACATGATTCTACGTATCGTGGCAATTTCATATTGACGTGCCGGTTGTTGTAGTATACCCCAACGACCTTGAAGAACACCAAATGCACGTTCAATATCCTTTCGGGCACTTTCTTGTCTCCTTTTAAAGTACGTATGTTTTTCATCAGTTGTTGCCGTGAAGGATTTGACGAAAGTTGCCCACTGTGGATAAATTCCATCAGTCAAGTAATACCCCTGTTCATACCTAGTTCCGTTGACCATATAAGGTGCTCTTGGGGCATTATCAGCAAGAAGGTCGTCGAATAACGGAGAGTTATCTAAAACATTAATATCGTTATTTGCCCCCGCCATCCCAAAAAATGCATGCAAGATCCATAAATCTTGAGAAGCAACAGCTTCAAGCATAATTGTTAGGTATTTTTTTATCACCCCTAGCAAAATGCCCTTGCCAAGCCACTGGACAATTTTTCCATTCCCAGTGCATGCAGTCAATGCTACCAAGCATTCCCGGAAAACCATGTTTTTCTTCATGTTGTTGATAAATTTTTTGAATGTCGGCCCATGTTGGTTTTCTTAAATACTCCGGCATAAACAAATCAATAATACATTTGTTAAAATTATCAAGACATAATTGTGAAGTACTCGCACCCATTTGCAAGTATTCATCAAATGCATCGGGTGAGGTGCCGTACTACAATTGGCGTATGACAGACGTACACTTCATTAGAGCACTTATACTCATTCGACCACAAGCATAGGGTGTTTGCCTAAAGTAATTAAAATGATCTGGAATATTATCGGAAGTATAAGATTCAATACCTTCAACTATTTGCAGGAATAGCTTCCGGCTCATACGAAATCTTCTACGAAAATTCCGGTTTGAATACTTACAACCTTGTACGAAATAATCGTTGAGCAGACGTTCCTCTGCAAGCTCACGTTCACGATATATATGGGTACGAGAACGAGTAGGATGTTGAGATTCAATACCTTCTTCTTGTTCCAACTGAAGGTGATACTCATACGCGAACGCCATAAATTGGAAGTCTGCTAGGTCTTCTGTGTCTGACCAAGACAGAGGAATATCACCAGCTTGATTTGGATCCATTGTGAACGAATTTGATTTTTCGAATTATGAAATTGCGAGAGGAAGTATATAAAGTGTGAGAGGAAGTGTGAAAAAAATAGAGTTTTAGTTGGGTATTTATAGTGGTAAAATAATGTTTTGATTTTTTTTTTAAAAAACTAGCCGTTAGGGGGTTTTATGTAAATTTTTTTAAAAACTTAACGTTACAGGGACTACTTTTGTAACATTTTCGATTTTTTTTAGCCTTTAACGGGCGTTAAAGAGGCAACGCTCCCCCTCTAACGCCGTTATTGAGCATGCCTTCCAACGGATAACGCCTACAACGGCGTTAACACCGCCCTTAACGGGCGTTAAACGTTAACGATGGGAGTGCTCTAAGGTTTAGGAAGCTTCAAAATTGGAGCAAACACTATATATTTGCTCTATTCTATGCACTGGTCCCATATGGTTTGGGATTGTTACTTGCATTTAGGAGTTAACAAAGTAAATGATAAAGGACATACTCATTTCATTCATTCACAGTTTCTATCATAACCAAAAAACAAGACTTTTCCCCTCAACCAAAATGAAGGTATAGATCAATTGCTCTCTTCTTTATCCATTGTAGATCAAAGTAGTAAAACTTTAACATTTGATTATCTGCATTTATGCAGATGAACAAATCAAACAACGTCTCAAAACTTCATGATCATGAGGTAACACTCCTTTCTACACTTTTCGTTTTGTTTGAAATATACATTTATTCGAATGAAGTCGTAATGTTGTGTTCCCTCTTTTAACAACAACATGAAGACAACGTGAAAATTGATACCCAACCGTTGGTTGATGAGGTGATTCGCGAATCTAAGAAAAGGAAAAGGGAAGCGAAGTTGGTGACATGGAAACGAACAATGTTATTGAAATCGAAAGTTCGGAAGATGAGAGCATTTTCGATAGGGATGATGATACTTTAGATGATACTTTGGATGATCTTTTGTCAATGTCCAACATCAAGAGGAAGAAAAGAAACCAAGTTTCCGTGTCAATATCGAGTTTTGTAGTGTCACATCTGTACAACGTTCATCTCTTCCGCTAGAACTGTTTGATAGATATGCGTTTGAATTTATCCCATTCAACATGCTGGGGTCTGTGCCTTAAAGGATACATATCTCACATGTATAGTTTTTACTTACATGTTCTTCGTAATTAGACACATTATGAATTTTTGAATGCTCACTGTGTAAATTACGAAAGTACACAGTTCGCAAGTAGCTATGCAAAGTTTAAGACCAACATACTTACCTCAAAATCTTAAAATAAGCAGCTTGGCAATCCTTGATGCTTTATAGAATGAAATTGAATGTCTAAAAACTATTTTGATATGTGTATAAACTAATAAATGAGAAACATTTAAAAACAATAAGGATATATAAACGTGCTGTCAACATATTTAACAATAAGGTTGTATTGTTTTAACCATTTATTTAACAGTAAATTTGTCTCATTTATTTTCTTTTAACCATTTATACTTTCGGCATTTGCTTACCAATAAGGATGTACTGTTTTAACCATTTAACCCTTTATAAATGGGTCGTTTTGAGGTTCTTTACGGGCCGTTTGGAAATGGAGTATTTTAGTAGTGAATGTATCTTCTCCTTCTGTTGTTGATGCCTTCCCTTCTTTTATTCATTGGTCGAAGTTCTGGAATTCGTCTAGATGCTTTTTTGTCTCCCTGAACTGATCTGTTGGTGAGCATATAAAAGTTTAGGTGTTGTTTCAGGGTGTTTTTCTGCATTTCAAAGTGTTACGTTATATATATATTTTTTTGTGGTGTTGGTTCTTGGTCTACATTATTTTTTGTGCTCCATTTTTACCACCTTTGCTTTTGCATTACTATATAACAATCCCAATTCACCCAAATACATGCAATGCATTAAGCAACACATAAAGTTTATAATTTTTAAAATTTGTAAAATATTGAATCGTTATACCCGGGGCAACGCACGGGTATTGTACTAGTTTGTAAGGTTAAGGAAGCTTCAAAATTGGAGCATCTGCTCTATTATATGCACTGGTCCCATATGGTTTGGGATTGTTACTTGCATTTAGGAGTTAACAAAGTAAATGATAAAGAAGTTTATCTATATTAGGCACCTCATATTAAATTGCCAATATAAGCTATGATACATGACGCGCAAGCAAATTTTATTAACCATATTTATTAGTTTAAAGAGGTACTACCGCCAGGAAATAAAATTCTAACAAGAAATCAAACTTTAAACATGTATTTTAATAATAATCAAGAATGTTAACAATGAAAACAAGCCTTATATTTATAAGTATAGAAGGCTTGAAGAAGAAGAAACATACTAGTAAAATTAGAAAATGTCTTGCAATTTCCTAAATAATAAAATCAAACAAAACTTGGCCTTTGCATCAAAACACCCCATATGCGACGCACCAAAAGGTTATGCGGCGCATTTAGCACACAGTTTCATGATGGCCATAATTTGACTACCAGATGTGGCGCATCGGGGCTTGATGCGATGTATCTGGCCCTTTTCTGACCGAGTTCGTTTTGTTCTTCCTCTTGCAAACTCTCATAGGCTAAGTCTCGATTTTTGCGCCCTTCATCCTCCCTCACTCGAAAATAACTCGCCCTCGAGTTCTCACCATCAAAGGCTTCATCGACCCTAAAACATCTTCTCACGAAGAAGCTTATCTTTAGTAGCTTTTACTTTTAAGCTTTACATTAGCTCAAGAACTTTTACCCTTTTTGCCACGCCTACCATACCCTATCGATCAACCAATGACCTCAAACGTCATGTAATGTACTCCTTATCAACGATCACCAAGTTTTCAGTTGCAACAAAAATAGTTTCTTTGTTCGCCATTGAAAAATTCATTGAGTGGTTAATATTGATATTTAAAATTAACACACAATCAAAACCATAAACCTCTGTACATATAAGTCATTGGAATCGGTAGCTTCAACTTCAAGAATTTTCAAAACCCTAGAATCTTTTTCTCTTCTACTGTACCTCAGTTGATGCTCCCACACTAGTTATATCAGCTTCAACATCACAATGATTTTCAACTTCAACAACAATCTCGGGTTTTAAAATTTTTTCTCGAGTATTAACATCGGGTGATTGTGATTTTCCTTCGGATGGAACCGTAGCAATTCTTTTTCATCCCATGAGTAAGGTAAAATTTGTGTTGAAGATCATAAATGCCTTTAATCTCGCGTCGCCAAGCTTTTCCAAGCCAAATATGACCACACATCAAGATCATCCACAATAAAAAGTACTTTCACATTATAAAATTTTCTAATGGTCACCGGAACCCTATTAACTTGATAACCTGTAAATGGACAAACCTCCAATGGTAATATTAAGAAGTCTACCAATTTTCTTGAAACCAAATTATTTAAACTACAAAAATCAATAATTAAAGAAAATACAAAACTTTTGATTAAGCTTTTCGAATGCATAACTTCTTGTAGACACCCGACACTCCTTATATCTCTTCTTCGATTATTCAACTCTTCCATTTGAACGGATACTGGTTGCATCAACGATTGTCACTAAAATCACCTATGGTTGGAATAATTCTTCGACCTTCGTAATTGCCATCCTCGTTATCTTCGTGGTTTTACCTCCACCCACGACCACGACACACATTTTTTGATTGATAGTGGGATTTCTGTCGATTTGGACATGGTTTTGATAACATAACGATACACGTGTTCTCTAGACCATACTCCACCAATAATATGGGTTTTGAATATTTTGCACCATTCACCGTCCACGATACTAACAAGTTTTATATACCAATTGATGCATAATGCAGAAGCAAATTTTGTTAACCCTAATATGGGGTTGATAAATGAGGGTATACCCTCCAGGGAGTAAAACCTGAACAAGAGATAAAAGTCTAAACACATATTTGATTAATAATCAAGAATGATTAAAAAAGATGAAAACAAGCTCTATATTTATAAGTATAAAAGACTTGAAGGAAACGAAACCTATATTAAAAAAAAAAAAAAAAAAAAAAAATCCTAAGTACATCCTTGCACTTTCTTAAATAACAAAAAAAAAAAGCCCAAGCTTTGCACCGAAACACCCCAAATGTGGCGCATCAGAAAGTGATGCGTGACATTTGCCTAACAATTTCATGGTTATCATAATTTGACTTCGAGATGCAATGCATAAGGGCTTGATGCGGTGCATATGGCCCTTTTTTGACTGAGCTCGCCTCGCTCTTCCTTTTGTAAACTCTCATAGGCTTGGTCTCGATTCTTATCCCTTATTAAGCTACGTGATAAATTAGAAAATCCGAGTCATAATAAAACAAGTTAAAATGTTAAATGGGTTGTTTATTAGCCGAGATGATCAAATATGTGTTGGTTCGGAAATATTCAAGTGGAAACAAACTTTTGTTAGTTTAATTAAGAGACGAGCTTAAGAGCACCAGGTACGCCGGTACGGTGGCGCCGGGTGTCGTGTTAAGCCGACTTGGACAATTTTATGGCGGCGCCACCGCACCCTAGTTGTGTTATAACGCACGACAAGCAGGTGGCATTGTCTGAAATGCGTTTATCCATTTTTTCGATTTAAATTGTTATTTTTTGTGGGTTTATGTTGTGTTTATATAGTGTTTTTGTTTGGCGTTTATGTGTTTGTTGTGAAATTCGTGGGTTTTGAGTGTGTGTATGTTTAGTCGAAACAAATACAATACAAACATATTTGGTCATTGTGTATTGGTTTTGTTATGTAATATTTAGTTGGTGAATGCAAATTAATAATTTTATTATTATTATTATCATTATTATTAGTATTATTATTATTACTATTATTATTATCTAATGTGTGTAGTTTTTATTTGTATTGAATGAAAATTTAGTTGGTTTATAATGGAAAAAAATATAAAAACTGTAGGTCCCAAAAGGGTTGTTATGGCATATTATGAGGGAGTAATTCTCGTGGTGTGAATTATGTTAGTGTTAAAGCTAATGTGACATGACGTAACATGAATAAAATAGGTGTGGAGTGTTACCACACGTGATGGTGCTCTAATAGTTAAACTTTGCGGCCCTCCTTTCATTGAATACTCAATATGAGTATATCTTTCGGGGTTGGTCAACAGGTGGTTGGAGCACAAAGCAAATCAAGCTAATAACATCGTTAGAGAGAGCGGTATGTTAATGGGGAAGGGGAGGTTAACCCCTAACGCAGCTGCGTTAAAGGGCGTTAACCACACCCCCATTCGCGTTAAGGCCACATTGACGTGGGAGTGTTAGTGGCTTAAGGCCACGTTAAGGTTGAAACGTGTAAAAAAAATAAAATAATAAATAAATAAAATTTCATTTCACCCCCTAAACAATTTAAAATAAATTTTCACTTACACCCTCTCAACCAATTCAAATTCAAATTTAATTGGTTAATTATGAGCGGGATAAATGAAGTTCAAATTTGAAATCTAAAAATCAAATATGAGTGGAATTTATTCAAATTCAAAATCAAAATCAAAATCAAATTTGCCTATATATACAACTCTACCAGAGTTGTATAGCACACACAACTCACACACAAAAGTTACACACACAACTCACACACACAAAAATGTCTCGCAAAGATTTCTCTCAACAATTCCCAAATCCACAACAACTGCTAGAAACTACCTTTCCAAGTCCACTACAACTGCCGGAAACTACTTTTTCAACTCCACCAGAAGAAGTTGAAGTTTATTCAACTCCACCAGAAGATGTCTTTCCAGTTTTCTAACCGTAAAATGTATTTGTAAACACTCCACCTCTTAAAAATCCAATTGTTAACACTCCACCTGTTAACATTCCACATGCTAACAGTCCACAGGTGGACCTCGAAAATAATCCATTTGGGTTTAGTGAGGCTTACCTCGTGAACTTGCGCAGGACGAGGAAAATTATAGAGAGATTATGGAAAACGAGGCACGCGAGGAACCTGCTCGTTTGGAACAGGAAGCCAGGGAAGCTGAATATCTTAGGGAGAACTACTTTTACATCATGGAGAGAAAGTACTTTGCTAGTGAGTTTAATTCCTCTTCGAGTGACGAGCGTTACAAATCAGATGATTCGTATTCAAGTTTTATTTTCATCAATCTCGTTGTAGTTTTAATGTTTAATGCACTTCGTGTTTAATGTTTAATGTACTTCGTGTTTAATGTTTAATGTTTAATGTTTTTTAATAAATGAATTGTTTATTTTAGTTTAGGGGTTGAATTTGAAAATATTTGAGTTAAAGTTTAACCTTTGGAATGTTATGATGATGGTGTTTTTTCGTTAAGTTAAGGTGAAATGTTAAAGCTGATGTTGCGCTGACGTGGCAAATGTTAAACCTTAACCTAAGGTTATTATACCGAAGGCTCTTAGAGTGCATTATTGTTAAGACCCGTTGTGAGGTGAATTGATCATTAGCACAAGCTACTCTTGACTCATGCATTATGCACCCAATACTTCAAGGGATTAAGTGAGCAAGATCATATAAAATTGACATGAACAAGTGTAGGATCATGTTTCTCTTACGAATGAAACTAAGATAAAGTAAGTCTGTTGCGGTAGATTCCGGTGTTTATGTTTGTTTCGGTGTTTACTTTTGTCGAAAAACCAATCGTGTTTATTCAATTTAGAAAATCTCAATACAACATAAATAGCTTCAAACCCTAATCGCATCAAGTCAAAAGAGGTACAGGGTATCTACGCATCTTAACATACAATAAAAAAAGATCAATTGTTGTTAACCTATTACTATCCATTTGGAGATGTTAATTGGCGAACAACAAGCTATATATTCGTACACATGTGGTTTAGGATCTTTGGTACAACAAAAGGGATTATGTCGTATTGTATCTTTCACTAAATCTTATTTATTTATTTTGACATCGCAAAACATTGACACATGGGCAAGAGCCATTTACTAAGTATTTAGAAAATGATGTACTCAAAGAAATGAAGAACACATACTAGCTTTGTATATGCGATATTTTCACCCCTAGGAGAGACTTTTGAAGCTTCACTTGTAGCACATGACACACATGACATATAGGTGAGACTGATGTGATGTGTTGGGGTCATTTTTGTCAAGAACGACTCCGTTAAAGGCTTTTACTCATGTTCCAACAATCATAGAGGACATTTAGAAATTGACCATTACTTTGTTGACGTGTCGCCGATAGTTTGCAACCCTCATCTACATTCTTTCAATGTACATTTGTGCAAATTCTTTTATCTTGTTTTGGGTTAGTTTGTGTCGTTTGATACAGTTCACCAAGTACACACTAAGTCGTTTGACTACGACAAGTTCTAAACTAAGGCGTTCGATTATGACGTGTTCGTACTTGCCCGGGAATGTATTCAGGCTTCATCTTCATTTTTCCATTAACACAAGTGGTTGATTTATTTGCAGGCTTGAGCCACTACGTCGTTGATACAGAACACCTGAATCACTCAATAAGAAAGTTGGTTGTCAGTCGCATTGGTCAAGTTTGACCATGATATATGACCTATTCAAGACTAACAATAAATTGAATTGTAATACTATGAAACCTTGCAGCTCATTTAGATGCTTGAGACGGATAGTTGATCGAGTAAGGAGTTATGTAACATTCAAGTTATTCCGAATTTCGCATAAGTTATTTTACATGTTACAACTTACATCAAATACTATCCGAACATCAATATAGCAAGGACCATATTCTGATATCCAGCATGAAAAAAATATGATATACCAATAACAATTGTTTGAACACAATCTCATAGAAATAGTCTAATTTGCAATTGAAAAAGAGAAACGGGATGACTCAAAGCCTCCACCTTTGCTCTTCAGTACATTCGAGATTGTTACTAAAAGAAACGAAGCTTAAACCAAAAAAACCTAAATCCTTGATGGTATCATTTTGACGATCACTAAAGGATCAATTTACCAAGACTAAAAGTCGATAATTGGTTCCCCAATTTTGAGATTACGCTCCAAAGTCCACGACAGCTTGAAGAGTTTTGCCGTGACAAACTTGAAGATTTTATTCACATTTATGTTGTAAGACACGCTTGAGAAGAACAAGGTAGCGTTTATGGCCTTGGCGTATGCTCTTGCCTACAATTTAAGAAATGAAACATGTAGAATACATTCATAAGCAACTCCTTATTTGCAAGCAGTTCGGTTAAACAAGTTACTGTAATATTTTCTTTGGCGAAAAAGGTTTTCAAATGTATTACTCTTTTGCAAAAAGGGTGTATCATTGATGCAAGAACATGATCATGAAAAGAGAACTTTTTATCTAACACAACTTTCGTCTTTAGAAACACATATGAGGTCCGGTTTCTGGAGAAGAATCACAGTGGGCTTAACAGTGTACATGAATCCCCGCTTACGGTTATGTCGAACCAATATTTTTGTGAAAAAAACATGTGAAATAAAGATATTTACTCTATTTGATAAACCTAAAATAACAATGCTACTCATAGTAGTGAAGATAAAAGGTCAAAAGTTACCTCACTTGAAATAGTCCATTGCATATCAATCGGGAATCCAATGAAATCATCAAACTTGCTACCAACCATAACCGGAATTGCAGTCTACAATCAATCATGTTAAACAGGATCATAACAAAATAATTTAAAAATCAATTTCCATATATTTTTTTTATGGAATAATTTGGCATTTACTCACTTGATTATATTTCCTTGCTTGTTGATACCAATTGATTACACTGATATAAGAATTAGAATAAAAACAACATATATCAATCATCAATTTCTTTTTAGAAAAAAACCATAAAAACTTGAAAGAAATTCTTTAAATACCGTACCTATTCAATGTACAACGGCTCGTTAGATCAAACATGAACAACATTGCAACGAAGGCTTTACAAGCTTCACGAATTCCTTTCGTGCAATCACCATCATCTACAATAAAAACTATCAATTTTCGTTAATGGAATATAACGACAACGTTTATGTTACATACATTAAAGCAAACATTCATAGAATTTTAGCAAGTGCATTACTTGTAAAATTGTTAATTGTCCCACACATGTATAATTTGTTAATGATTCTATACAAGAAAATGTCTATGCATCAAACATAATGCTTCAATGCTTCACTTGCATAAAACACAAAACATGTAAATATAAGTTTTCATCTAATTCACATATGACATATATAAGATAGAACACTTAGCATCAAACAAAACATTTATTAAAAGTACTTTTTGTAGAACAAAACATTCATAAATCATAAATGTACATTTATGTAAACATGTAAAATCCAAAAAAATGAAAAAAAAAAAAAAAAAAAAAAAAAAAAAAAAAAAAAAAAACAACATGAACATTAATTATTGATTTTACCTAGAGAAAATGCATCACCACCAACTTCCCAAATGCTGTAAAAAATCCTAGCACCTTTAACAGTTAAAACTTTATCCACCGGTGTCATCACTTCCGTCACCTTTTCTTGTTTTTCATCATTTCCAACATACTTCTCCTACAAAAATATATATTAAAAAATCCACACTTCATTATTCAAAAAGCTAAAACATGGGTATTTCTCACCTAATCACATTCTCAAAAGGGTATTTTTTTTTTTTAATTAAAAACCAAAAAAACATTATAAAAAAGAAAACAAAAAACTAACCAAAAAGCTTGTTTTTCCAATATGGTTATCACCGAAAAGACTAATTTTTAAAGCAACCAAATCATCAGAAGGAGCATCTTTATTAGTGATATGATCACATTCGCCGGAGGTCATTTTAGCGGTGGGGTAGCGACGGCTGACGGTGGTGGGGTTGCCGGAATCTTGTATTTGACGGTATTGAATTGGTTTAGTGACACAACAAGAAAGAATTTGGTCGCAAAGAGATGTGATATTGTGACGGAAATTCTAGTGTGTTTTTTGATTGTTTTTTTGAGCTTCAAACGTAATATTTTTCTTAAAAAAGGGGTCATTTTTTAAAATTGATGGAAACTGAAAAATTTGGGAAATAAATAAAAGAGTAAACTACACCATTCGTCCTTCTGTAATACGTTGACCATCAAGTTTCGTCCTTTGACCAAAAAAATTGCATCGTTGGTCCTTAACTGCGAAACGTTAGTCATCGTTGGTCCCTCACACTAACTGGTTGGACTAACGGCGTTAAGCCTTGTTAAGTCGAGGGTATATTTGTCATTTCACCCATTCTAAACAACCACACCATCAACACCACCAGAATATATGTAGAGCAAGTCAACCAACACCACCAAATCAAATCAGTCAACCCCAAAATTCCCAAATCAAACAGACAAACACCACCACCCCCATAAATCATTTCCCAAAAAAAACTTTGATCCCAAAACCCACCACCACCATGTCCTCCCACCACACCCACCGTCCCAACCGTCTCTCTCCCTCCTCCTAAATAAGCTCAAAATTTAGCCGAACAAACAAGTAACTAAATAAGCTCAAAAGCTAATAAGTCTATATCTGTAGAAACATAAAATAAGTTAAGAATTATAATCCGAAGATATAAGTTCAAAACAATCACCCCTGGTGGTTTTCCTTTTCAACCAATTGACAAACAAACACACCCTCCGGAGTGGTTTTTAGCGGGGTACCAGGATCAGACAAACACCTTTGGTGTTCTTGTCGCTAAACTAAACCAAGACACCCTAAGTGGGCGTTGGCCGGATCAATAGCAGAAACCAAACACACGTTTGGGTCGTTTCTTTTGGTCCGACAACAATTAAACACCCCTCGTGGGTGTCATGTTTTCACCGGGTACAAACTAAACCAACAAACACACCCTTCGGGGTGGCTGTGGTTGACTGAAAATGAGCGGAACCAAACCCCCTATGCTGGGCAGTTGTTACCCAAACGTACCCTCATGTGTGGGCTGTCATGGGTTGCGGACAACAATAAACGCACTCTCGTGGGTGTGAGGCTGACCTGGATATAAACAAACCACTCTCGGTGGTGGGTCAAACAATTAGACCAAGCTCACCCTTACGGGTCTAGCTGTGAACGAGCAAACAACAAACACCCTTAAGGTTGTGATTTTGTGGGTTTCATTTTGTGACCACGCGCCGACGCGTGTGAGAGCAACTTGGGAGAGAGTGAGAGAAGCCATGGCTCTTCTGGTTTGGTTTTAGAAAGAAGAGTTTGAAGGAATAAAAAGATGGGGTTTGTGTTATTTTTAAAGATGAGGGAGGATGAAAATGGGGTGGTTGAGATGAAGAAGAGAAAATTTGACCCTTGGATTGATTTTTATAAAAGATCTTGACCCTTAAAAAAAGTTTGGTGAATGTGAAAATGGTTTTGATGGTTAGATATGATGATGATGATGATTGTTATTTTCTGCACATGATATAGATATGAATTGAATGGAAGAGATGAAGTTAAGTGGGAAAAGACAAATATACCCTCGACTTAACAAGGCTTAACGCCCGTTAGTCCAACCAGTTAGGGTGAGGGACCAACGATGACTAACGCTTCGCAGTTAAGGACCAACGATGCAATTTGTTTGGTCAAAGGACGAAACTTGATGGTCAACGTATTACACAAGGACGAATGGTGTAGTTTACTCTAAATAAAATGGAGTGATGGACTTTGTACGGGAAATTGGATATTTTCCTTTTAGTTTTCGTCATAAATTATAGAACTTTTAAGACGATTCACCTTTTATGGATTTAAATTGGTGTGATTTTGCAAAAGTTGGTTCAACGGATAAGTTCACCGCTTCTTTGACAAACGACTAATTAATAAAAATCAAAATGTTCATTGCTCACCGCGCATCGCTTCAAAAAGCTTCACACCGCTCTGTGCAAAACATACCCTAAAGGGAGCTGCGACTAAAACTATAACCTATTTGGCAAAACCTTTGGAGTTTAATTTGACGAAAGAATAAACGATGCAAGACTCGTCTAAAAATTGCCGCATGTGAGATCTCAAAGTGAGACTTCACCAAAAAAAATCTCAAACACTATACCCCCTGGAGTGCACATTTGGAGTTTAATTTGACGAAACTCGAGAAGTTGAGATTATTTTATATGATTTTTGTTGCGTATTTCTTTATCAACTATTCTTATTCCATTCCATGCTATTTTGAGAATACGTGGTTGCATTGTTTATTCGTTTAGTTTGAATTGGTTTATAAGTGTTTTAGAAATGTCAGGTTTATAGTTAAATTTTATACTTTCATACTCTACGATGGATGATTGTCATTAATTATATTGGTTGATCATCTTCGTGCTAGTCCAGTACACAACTATTCTGAAGTTCTTACAAAAGTTATCGGTAAAATTGTCAGAAGTGGCCACGAGTAACTCGGTTACGTCGCGAAAATTTTAGCCAAAACTAATATTTGTATGAGTTTTTGTAAATTAAACTACGCAAATACTTTAGTAAATGTTTTTATGGCTGACGGTGAGATTAAAGGGGTTTGTATGTTTGGCAAAAATAGATTATGCTGATGCTGGTGCTGTTGCTGATGCTGGTGCTGGTGCTGTTGCTTAAAAAGATTATAAAAAGAGATTATTTTTATAAGCTACATGAAGTAACCTTTTATTTTCAGAGATTATGGAAGATTATTTTTTTTATAATCTCTTATAAATTATGTCTGCCAAACAAAGATTATTTTTTAAGTAGCTTATTTTTTGAAAAAATAAGCATAATCTTTCTATAATCTTGTGTGTCAAACATAGCATAAACGAAACTTTTTTTGTTTGTTCCTTTTGCTTTTCTATGTAAACCAACTTTAGGGTGTACACTTGGTAGTTATAACTAGTTATTTTCAAAAGTGCTAGGTGGGTGCATATTAGTGTGTTATTTCATCATTTACTTACTTTCCATTTTCGAGTTTCAATTTTTTTCTTTTTTTCGTTCAAAAGTAAAAGAAAATTTTCACTATCAAATCTTCCTATCCTCTTCTTTACAGATTCCTTTTCCCCTCTTAAGTAAAGATCAAGAACATAAAAAACTTTTCATTTCCTCTCAAATTTCAACTCGAGAACTGAGCGTTAGGGTATGCTTGGCAAAACTAATTGTTGCTGGAACTGAAGATGAAGTTGGAGATGGAGATTATAAAAAAGAGATTATTTATATAAGCTACATGAATTTAACCTTTGGTTTTCAGGGATTATGAAAAATTCTTTTTTTTATAATCTCTTATAAGTTATGTCTGTCAAACTGTTGTTGGAACTAAAAATAGTATTGTAGATGGAGATTATAAAAAGAGATTATTTGTATAAGCTACATGAAGTAACATTTGGTTTTCAGGGATTATGAAACATTAATTTTTTTTATAATCTCTTATAAGTTATGTCTGTCAAACAAGGGTATGTTTGACAAAAATAGATTGTGCTGGTGTCGGTGCTGATGTTGTTGTTGGTGCTGGAAAAGATTATAAAAAAGATTATTTGTATAAGCTACATGAAGTAACCTTTTATTTTCAGAGATTATGAAAGATTATTTTTTTTATAATCTCTAATAAGTTCTGTCTGCCAAACAAAAAACCCTTATAACATTTTGTTGGTGCATTGCATCGTATTCTCTAAGACTAGAAATATTAGTAATTATTATCAACAATAAAATGACACATGATTTTAACGATCTAAATAGAAGAAAAGGTGTCATGCCATGCCATGCCATGCGTGTATGGATTGATATTCCAAATTACAAGCAACAAAAACATCCTGTTGTTAGAGTTGCGATCCCTTGAAAAGAAAAAAGTTTAAAAAGTTTAGAAATCCAATAAGCTAGTGCCACGTGTTCCCCACCCACTCACTCTCTTTTTCTTTTAATATTTGCGGTTAGAGGGTATTTTGGTTATTTGACCCATTTTTAATTCCACCCCAAATTTCAAACGCAAATAACTTTCAAACGATAAACTTTTACGAAAACCGATTTCACCATAATTATTAAAATTTAATCCTCTTTAATTTGGTATAAATCTTGTTAAATATTAAAAAAATTACATATCAAATGGTTCTTGATTTTCTTTATATTTTTGGCATTTTCGGCCCTATTTTTTACCCTCGTAAATGTCGAATTGTGAGAAACTTAAAACATGAAAGCTATAGATTTTTGTTCACTCTTTACACAGGTTTTTGAATCACTCAAATTTGATGTCTTATGAGTAAGATATCACACATTAAAGATGGTGTTTTACTCATATTTGTTGCACACAAGGTATTTGATGAAATGTCTAACTTACATTGTAGTGTTAAAATTGAGCTAAATGCACCAATTTTTGTCCCACAATGCATCATTAATCATTTTATTAATGTAAGACTCAAAAAGTGATGTTTTTTAATAGTTAATATTTTTAAGAAAATGCACGATTGTGTTTTATTGCGTTTTTAACCATAATTTTGTCCAATATTAAATTCGAATTAGAAAATTGTAAAATATAAAAATTATAGATTTAGGTTAATCTTTAAGAATAATTTTTATTCACTCAAATCCGATGTGATATGAGTGAGATATAACATGTTAAAAATGACGTTTTGTTCATCAGTTATTCTGTTCATCAATTTTTATTCATGAACATTAATTCATCAGTACATGAGTTAAGGATTTAGGGTTTTGGGTGTTGGGTTTAGGGTACATAGGACAATAACTGATGAACTGAAAACAACTAATGTTCATCAACTAAAAAAGCATAAACTAACTGATGAACTTATAACCTATGATAACATAATAGCTAAAAGTTAATAACTGATGAACCAAAACAAACATAAGCTAAATGATGAACCTATTATAACATAATAGCTAAAAGTCAATAACTGACGAAGAAAAAAAAAAAAAAAAAAAAAAAAAAAAAAAAAAAAAAAACCTAATGTTCGTGAACTGAAAAAACATAAGCTACCTGATGAACATATGATAACACAAATAAACTACTGATGAACCTACGATAACATTATCTATGAACAAAAAAAATATAACAAAAAAAGCATTAACTGATGAATATCGGGAAAAAAAATAGTACTAACCGTTTTTGGAATATTTACCTATGATGAACCTATAACTTATAACACAAATAAACTAAAAAAGCATAAACTAATTGATCAACCTATAACCTATGATAATACAATAAACTAACAGATGAACCTATGATAACATAATAGCTAAAATAAACAAACGGATAAATGATAACATAATAGCTAAAAGCCAATAACTGATGAACCAAAAAAAGCATAAGCTAACTGATGGACCTATGATAACATAATAGCTAAAAGTCTATAACTGATGAACTAAATAAACTGATGAACATATAATAAAATTGATCATTACGGAATGAAAAGATAATTAAAAAAACTTCACTTTTTGAATCTTACATTAATAAAATGATTAGTGATGCGTTGTGGTACAAAAATTAGTGCATTTAGCGCAATTTTAACACTAAAAATCTAATATAGTCATTTCATCAAAGATATTATGTGCAATATATATGACAAAAACGTTATCTTTAACATGTGATGTCTCACTCATATCATATCGAATTTGAGTGATTCAAATTTTTGGGTAAAGAGTGAACAAAAATCTATAAATTTCGTTTTTAAGTTTATTGTAATTTGATAGATTTAAAAGTAAAAAATATGGTCAAAAATACCAAAAACATCAAGAAAATCAAAGCCCATTTAATATGTAAAAAAAATCGAAATAATGAACAAGATTTATACAAAATTAGAGAGAATTAAATTTTAAAAATTATGGGAAAATTGGTTTTTCCTAAAAATTTGTCGTTTAAGAAATATGTGCATTTAAAATTTGAGGTGGAAAAAAAATGGGTAATTTTACAATTTTGCCCTAGACGGATTTTTTAAAAATAAGTGAGGGAAACTTTTCAGATAATGAGTGACTTTTTACACTTTTTAGATTAGTCCCACTTTACAATTGATCCACTACCCCTGTTGGTATTAATGACTTAGGTGGTGTTTATTTGTGACTTAAGTGACTTAATATGAAAAAAATTGAATTCGTTAAGTTATATTAAAACTGTTTGTTTGTGACTTAATAGAAAATTTTGACTGAAAATGTTAAGCAATAAAACTAAAGGTGTATGCATTAAGTAATCTCTTAATTAAAAATGACTTAATAAAAAAATCTAACAAACAAGCCCTTACTAACATAAAGAGAAGATAAAATTTCTCCAATGGTATGCTTGGTCTTATCCAAAACTTTAATAGGAGAAGACAAGAATCAAATAAATTTAAGGTAGCATCTACACGAATATATGGTCTACAAATCACAAATAGTGAGCAGGGATGGATATCGACCATAAAAAAACTCATAACACGTGGATACCGGCATCGTGATGGGTGCGTAAACCTGTTATATTTATGAAAATCATCAAAGAGTAACTAAGTTTGAGATTTGTTCCAATTTGGTATTTCAAACTTTATATCAATCATAAAAGCCATCAAAGTTTAAAAAATGTTTCATTTTTATGTTAAAGTGACCTGAATGAAACACTTCTCAAACTTGGTTATTGTTTATGTTTACTCGTGCATTAATGAGTTGTACATAAAGTTGATTGAAATTAGTTAAATTCAAATGTGAGTGTTTAAATTGATGTACAACATGTTAATGCATAAATGATTACTTTAAACACACTAATTTTAGAAAATTACATAAAAAATGAAACAACTTTGAAATTTTGATGGTTTTTATGATTAATATAAAGTTTGAGGTATCAAATTGAAAACTCATGAAACTTGATTACAAATGGGGCGATATATTCCCTATTTTTACTCATGAGTGGGTCATGAGTGAAAATATGAACCCACTAGCGGGTGATGGGTGGGTGGCGTGTAATGCATACCCATCATGAGTAAACCCGTCACATCCATTAAAAAATACTCGAAAATATACCTTTCAAAATATCAGTGAACTTTTTTTTATATTAAAATTACATATATGGTATTACTTAAATATTTTTCAAGTTATTACTCCATAGTAGATATATTTAATAGTCACCTACACCTATTAAACAACAAATTATACTAAACAACCTTACTAAAATCCAAGATTATAAAAAGAATATTCAAATATATATACTCAACATCTCAATTATCAAACCAATTTCATTTATACTTGGTCTTATAATTTTGATGCACAAATAACCATTAAATCTTATGCAATAAATCATGAGTAACAAAAATCAGAATGATGACTATTTCTTGTATGTATTAATGCTATTCGTAATATATGATTAGTGGATAGTTGACTATTGTGTGCACCTTTATAAATATGGCGTGACTTATGCACTTTCGATCAAATTTGATTTTTAAAACATTTGGAAACATGTGTGTAAATGTTATGTTTCGCAAACTCACAAGTTTACCCGCGGACAATGAGTACCCGCAGGCTTTGACATGGATAAAAGATTGTATTCGCAGACGTGTGACGTGCTAAATAAGAATCTCAAATACCAATTTCGGGTTAGAGGTAGTCGTGTCCATTCTTCACGTGTGCTATCCTTAACAACGAGGGGGCAATAAACTAAGATCGATGCAAGGTATCATACACTAGACAATGCCGCCTCTTAATTGTCTTGTACAATCTTTTATATAATAAAAGAATTGTTGGAATCACTCCTAAACCATAATCAAGTGTTAGTAATTAATATGTAATAGTTAGCTTAATTATGGCCTTTATGTTTGTTTAAGGTCTAGCTTATGTAGAAGGCCCATAAGCTTAGGCCCATGTCCATTAAGGAAAGGATGGGAACTAGGAGTGTTGCCCTAGCTTCCCTCCTATAAATACTTTGTATTAACCTTCATTTGAAGGTTGGTTGTTCAAGTTATTTCTTTCACATACATCTACGCATAACCGTGTCTCTATATCGTGTGTGTGTGTTTGATTCTTGTTCAATCGCCTATCTATTTCTTTCTAGTAAGCTTGTGTTGTAAAACTAGTGACCTAACAGTGGTATCAATTGCCTAATAGTTGAGTGAACGTATTGTTTGAAGTGAGTTTTGGTCTCACGCTTAACTTGCGTCTCCATAACTTTGGCTTGATCAAAAACGTATTTTTACACTTTTAAAATCCAAGATTCTTGTCCTTTCAACGTTATAAGGTGTTAAACTTACTGTTTTTGGCAAAAAGTTTCGAACTTTATGTGTAGATCATCGTTTTTCATCTAGTTTTTGTACGAAGGTTCTATCCTACGTGTAACTGTTTTAAGAGTTTTGGTTCATCAAGTTTCACACTTTTGTGTCTTTTGGTGTTATTGAAGCTATTTCATCACACAAAAACTGGTTTAGAAACAACTTTGAGCATAATCACATTTACGAGTAATCCTACGCGTAGCAAAACCCTAAAACTACGCGTAAGGTTATCCTTGGCTTGATCTTCGTTTTCGTGGTTTACTCCGTGTTTTCTTGCTTGGATAAGCCTGAAAATACGTCGACTTTGGATATCTTTTGCACTGTGATAGTGTAAAAGATCATTTGGGCAAAACCCTAAAATTACGCATAAGCATAAGCTTACGCGTAGAAATCCTACGCATAAGATTCATCTTACGCCTAAGCCTAGTCCTACGCATAAGATAATCCTACGCCTAACTTTTGTCTACGCATAACTTTAGAGTTTTTTCCATTCTTACGCGTAAGCTAAATCTACGCGTAACTCCTTATTGTTACGCGTAACTTTGGTGTTTTTACGCATAAGTGCTACTTGGCTATTGTGATTTTTACGCCTAAGGATACTTCTTCAACAAAGGTTCATTCGACTACAAAGATCCATTTTTACCAACACTAGTTTTTCAACATGTCTCAACCACCATACTCTAACTATTTCCCTTACACTTATACTCAACGTCAACAACAATTAACTCCACAACATCAACAATGGAATCAACAACAAGCAATTTATCAACAACAATTTAATCAATAACATACTCCACAACTTGGTGCAATTCCACCTCCTAATATGGTTCAAACACCACCCAGTCTTCAAGTACTACCTTACACAGACTCATACAATCAACATCCATCCAGAAACACTATGAAGGAACCGACATGGTTTGGCAAAATGTGTGAAGCTTTAAGTAGCCAACAATCAATTCATGAGGCTGGATCACTTGATAGACCTCCAATGCTCACTCCAGGAAATTACGACCAACGGATGCTTAGATTCTTTCGGTTTTGTGATCTGAAGAAGCCACATGGCAAGTTCTTAAAGAAGGTTATCTTGGAAGGTACATTTCAGATGCCTACTGTCACCATACCTGGAGATCCTACTGCTACTCCACCAAGAGATGAACAAACAAACATTGCTACTGTTGCAGATCTGAATCCACAAGAACTTCTACACTATGAAGCTGATGAGCTTGCAATGCAATATATCCTTTTAGGATTACCAAACCCAATTCTTCGAAGTGTTGATGCTCAAAAGACTGCACAGAAAATGTGGGAACAAATTCATCTACTCATGGAAGGAACTGTACTCAATCAGGAGGATTTGGAATCCAAAATATACATGGCTTATGAACACTTCATGATTGAACCTAGGGAGACACTTGAGTCTTATCATCATCGATTTTCAGACAACATTAATGATTTGGATAAACACAACATCATCATGCCACGTATTGCTGTAAATACAAAGTTCCTAAGTAGTCTTGGTCCAGAATGGGAGAAGTATGTTATTTTCCTCCGTCAAGCGAAGGATATGCATCATGCGTCTTACGGATTGTTGTACGATTACTTGAAGCCTCATCAAAAGGAAGTTGAAATGAAAAGGATTCTCCGTGCACAATCTGCTTCACAGTCACATCCGGAAAATTAACAACTTGCCTTATATGCTCAACAGAATCATCCCTCTCAACCAGCAACTCAACCAACTGCTACAATCACACCTTCACAGCAACAACCTGAACAAAATCAATTGGTTCCGTACAACAACAACAATGCTCAAGCACATGTCAGTGAAGCTAATGAGGAAATCAATCCGTTCGAAGCATTGCAACAAGGATTTGTTATGATTGCTAATGCTTTTGGCCGTTATACCAACAAATCCAACAATCGTATTCGTTCCTCATCTAACACACGGACTCAAGCTGTTGTGAACAATGGACGAGTTGAAGTTCAGAATCGTGGTTATGGTCGTCAGATGGGCGGTGGTCAAGGGTTTAATGCTGTGGGGAGGAATAACAACAGAGCTCAAGTGGTGGAACAGGGAAATGCTCAGAATGGGTTGAATGGTCTTCGATGCTACAACTGCAATGAGAAGGGACACCTGGCTAATGCATGCCCAAAGCCGAGGACTAGGGGCAGTGCTTATTTCAAAGAAGCCTTACTTTTGGCTCTTAAGGATGAAGCTGGTGGATCTCTCACAGACAAAGAACAGAGCTTTATGGCAGATGCAGACTCAGATGATGATATGGAGGACTTGCAGGCCAATGCAGCTGTTATGTTGATGGCTAATATGCAAGCGTTACACATGAGTGACACAGGCCCAGTGTATGACACTGATGGCTTGTCTCGGGTACCCGAACAAACCATCATCATATCTGAACTTATATCTCCGCCAACATCTGAATCCGGCAAGGCTCAGAATGCTCAAAATGAGTCATCCACATCTCATTCCGACGATTTTCAATTAGACCCCGTAGTTACATTTGACGATCAAGATGACCTTATGGTTTCCCTTGATAATCAAATTGACTCCGTGGTTGTACTTGAGGATCTAAATAATGATCATGTTGTGACTCACGTTGAACAAGCCGAACTTTTGCCTCATCCAGATTTTGCTCGTTTAATTAAAGACCATCAAATCAGAATGGAGGAATGTTATGCATTAAATAAGGACTTAAAAAGTAAAAATGCACTGATAACCATGGATTTTGAATGTTTAAAAATGCAACTCAACTTTTTCAAAACTCAAGAAAACCGTGAAAAAGGTTTTGAAGCCGCTTTCGCAAAATCTCATCAAAACAAAAAATATTTAGAGAGACAGATGCGTGATCTAGCCGCTTCGAAGAATGCTTTGTTGTCTGAAATAGAACAACTGAAACATGAACATAAAAAGCAAATTAACGCTCTCACCTTGGAAAATCAAAAAGCTAAGGCTGAGTTGTTAACTTGTCAAAAACAGTTCTCCGCATACAAAAAGCATTCAACGAATCGAGTAGATGGCCTTCTTGAAGAAATTATCGGCTTGCAAAACAAACTTAAAGAGTTTAAAACTGTTGTTTACAAACATGGTGAATCTGTAACAGCTATTGAAATGTTTACTTTAAAACCCGATCCAAAAGGATATGGACCAAATCTTGCTGATTACAAACCTAAGATTTCATCAAAAGCATTCAAACCAAATCCTGAAGTTTCCAGTGCAGAATATAAAATTAATGATACTGTTATGACTGTTGTTGAATATCATCGTCAAGAGGAATTAGATGCAGAAGACGAGAGTCGATCCAAATTAGCAAATGTTGTTTATAATAAACCTCATAACTATTCAAATGCGATCCCTTTCGTCACACCAACGGATTCTTCTAACACACCAAGGATTATCATAAAACCTTTTGAGTCTTCTAATGTTAATCCCAAAACAGATTATGCACAAACTTATGGTCCTTTACCTTCCATCAGTGAAGTAAATTCAAAACCTGAAAATCGCAAAATTCTTCGATATTTTGACATTTTCATGGCTGACCTCAAAACTTTAGAACATGAGATTGAATATCATTATGAGATCAAAATTCAACATTTTCAATCGCCTCTAGCGCGTGAACAAAGAGACATTTTTCAGAAAAATCTTTTACCTAATGTTAAAAATTTGAAAAGTTGTGCATTAGCCTGGGAATGGGATTTTCATAAGGAACTTGGAACAATGAAGGTCGTTTTCGAGAAAACAGAAACATCTATTTCTAATACTAAACGTAAAAAGAAACTTTTGAGAAAAGATGTTGATCGACTCTTGGAAAATGTTATCTGTGCTGATGTCCATAATACTGTGTTGTTGAATTCTTTGCCATATGCTTCTGATAATATCTCTGTTGATAATGTGAATTCTGTGGTAACTTTTGTGAATTCTGATAATTTGCATCAGCTCGAGTCTTTAAAAGCTGAAAATGAATGATTGATTAACGAAAATTCAAATGCAAAACGTCGCCTTCAATGGTGTTAAAAGGATTGTCAAAATCGTGAACTTGCTTTGCAAACAAAAATCAACCAGTTGCAATCTAAATCGTTTGATCCAAAATTTGAGCAACTGGATGATCAAAACGTGTCTTTGAAGTGTCAAATCTCTAAATATGAACAAGAACTTGTAAAAGTCAAACAGGAATATGGTGTCATATTTGATTTACTTAAAAAGACTCTTGTTGAAGCATCAAACGAGCTTGTCAGGACCGAATACTATAAGATTTATGTGGTTTGGAGGTCGGGGTTGGTGGAAGAAGATGAATATCTTCATCCTTTTAGTGAGAGAAATTAGAGAGAGGGAGGAGAAAACAAAGGATAACTTGAATAAATGAAAACAATACACTACACCAAATGCTTCACCTCACCCCTCATGGAGAGTCATGAGGGGTATTTATAGGCTCTATCTTTGCCACTTACACGATACTAGTCCCTAAGGGCAAAGTATACTATGCATCTAGTCCATTTCACATATGTGACGTTATCTTTAGAAAAAGCGAGGCTAACAATATCCCTCCAAGATAGCGTTACACGTGAATGGTTACAATGAGACTTATAAATACAAAGCAAAGTAAATTACAATAGTAATGAACAATGTTGACTTTCTTGAAGTGCAGAGTCTCTGTAGTCTAGATACTGAGGCAAACTTGAAGTTCTCCCTTCCGATGACCTCGGCAAATGATCTTCTTGTAGCTCTGAACTTCAACTGTAACGGTCTAGTTAGGTTATTACTCCCTCCTAACTAGTGAGCCTTTTTTCTTTCTTTGCTCCCTCCTGAACCGACAACACTCTTCCAACACGTCTTTAATCTTCAGACACGCAGCGGAGAAAGTAAAATCTTGATCGTACAATGGTTGTCGTTCTGGGAACATCAACATAACTCACTTAGTAATGCATCCAAGTTGGTAAAGAACCCCGATGTATACCACACTACTTCTCCTTCTTCAGTCTTAACCAAAAATCCCTTCGTAATCCAATCACGGAAGATGAAATACCAACTTCTCCCTTTTGATGGTTGCGAGCAATCGGAATCATCATAATGTTGCGTACATGCCGTATTACCTTCTTTGATGCAATATTAACATCATAGCTTGATCATAATTTCCGTGAGAATATGTCGCAGAAATACTCTCAATAATTTTCTCAAACCAACCTTTTATCGAACCTCCTTTGAATTCACCGGCTAATAGTAATGACCACATGTGGAGATAGCCCAATACGACTAACTTGAAAAGGAAGTAAACATCCCAACTTGTGACTTGCTGCTTGTTCTAAATTTTTGAACAATCCACAACTTCGTGTGACACTGAGCACAACAACGTAACTCCTTAAAGTGATGGTTAAACACTGTGAGCACTACAACGTAACTCCTTACCAGTTATAACCAGATTTTCAAATTTCATAATGTGCTCCAACAAGTTATCTTGAGACCATCGACTTATCTCAAAGATAAATAAGTACATCCTTGAAACGCCACTTCAACTTCAAATCAATAATACCGTACAAAAACTCCGTAGTCATTTTTTTCAATTATCGTTCAAGCCGTGAATATTGTATCCCTCCGTGAAAATATACCATACCAAAAATATACCAACACTTGACCAATATATTGTAGCCAAAATTTTTAACAAAAAATCGATTAATAATATGTTGCATTCCAATTATATCCAAAATACCTCAGCCACAGTGGATAGAATTGCTAACCCGCTCCACTTCAATATTATAGTTCAGCCCATGTGGAAGTAGAGCACAAAGCCCATAATCGAAATATTTGTCACAAAGCCCACGTCCAACTCAGATTAAACATCCGATCCAACCAAATGAATAAGACCTGATCCATATGAAAATCAGATAAAACTTTAACCGGGTATAAAACAGACACCGCTTAACCTAAACCTAAAGCACTCACAGATAAACATCCGCCTACCAAGGCATTCTCCTCTTACCCCATCTAATCTCAGCTCATCAACAAAATTATCTCCCATCAAATATAACCAATTAAATCCGAATAAACCCCACATCAGTCTTAGAACCGTATCATTGGTCACGGGTAAGTGTTGAGGTGTTGATGTATTTTGATTTTGGATTGTGCTTTGAACGAATGAGAAGAAACGTGTTTGACACAGTTGTTATAACACGTTCTTTTAATTTCGGATATTAAATAAGAAGCAAAGCTTCATATTGGATCTGTGATGAGGATGATTCGTCCGGAAAAATCTTGAAAAGATTAAAGAACGAATCAAATTTGAAATTTTTAAATGTTTTTCTTTGTTTTTTGAGAGTTGGGGAGTGACATGTGAGGGTATATTGAAGTGAGTCTAGATGTAGGATAAGTTGGTTTTGGTTCGGATCTCTTGTGAATGGTTCGTTGTCGTTTTGAGTTTCAATATAATCACGGACTGATAGTGTTTTGGATGAGTTCGAGTCTTTGTTTGGTAAATGGTATGTTGTGGTCTTGGTCTAGTCTACGCATAATCTCCTTCTTCAGATCTTAAGCGTAAAAAAAAATTTACGCGTAACTTTTTCATTGCTCGAACCTTATGCGTAAACTTTCTGGTCTTAACCTTATGCGTAGCCTTACGCGTAACGTCATGCTTATGCGTAAGCATACGCGTAAACATATGCGTAGGCCAAAGGCGTAAGCCAAGTCTTAAGCGTAAACGCATACGCGTAACTTTTTTCTACGCATAACTTCACAGCTACGCGTAACTCCACTGTAGATTCTTCTTACGCGTAAGTTTAGGGTTTTGACCCTTTGACCACTTTTTCCGACGAGATTTCCGACAGAATAATCCGACCATCTTTATAAAATACCCAGAAACAACATAAAACTGCTTCCTTTTGACAGTTTGACCATGAGAAGATGACGGTTGACCACTTTGACTTTCACATATTTGGTATAAAAAATCATAAAAGAGACTGTTTGGATAAGATATACCCAAGACAGGTATTGACAAATGAGACCAGGACTTTTGTGTTTATACCAAAAGTAAGGATACCAAAACAGTTTAAAAGACTGTTTACCAAAAGATGGAAAAAAAATTTCCGACCCAAAAAAATGTGTAAAACAGCTTAAAAACTTATACAAAACCACAATAAATCATCAAACAACAACCTTGGCTCGTTATACTAATTATCAGGACCGAATACTATAAGATTTATGTGGTTTGGAGGTCGGGGTTGGTGGAAGAAGATGAAGATCTTCATCCTTTTAGTGAGAGAAATTAGAGAGAGGGAGGAGAAAACAAAGGATAACTTGAATAAATGAAAACAATACACTACACCAAATGCTTCACCTCACCCCTCATGGAGAGTCATGAGGGGTATTTATAGGCTCTATCTTTGCCACTTACACGATACTAGTCCCTAAGGGCAAAGTATACTATGCATCTAGTCCATTTCACGTATGTGACGTTATCTTTAGAAAAAGCGAGGCTAACAGAGCTTGATCATTTTCTTGCACACACTAGAGAAGTAATGAATTTTTCTGGTAATCTTCGTTCTGAAAACCAAGAATTGGTGCACACTATCTTTAAGTTAAGAGAAATGTTAGGAAAGTATGAACATTTGCCCCCAACCGTCATTAAGAAGATAGCACCAGTCACACTTAGTAATCGTGAACCTAGAATTCCTACTGCCAAATCACAAGTTGCTAACGTGCTTCCTTCTACTGCAACAGGACTAGTTATGTCTTTTCCAAACGTCCGCACTGCACAGCCTAGGAGCACTCAATCGAAGAATAGGAAGTTGCGACCTAAGAAAAGATCAATAAGGACTGCTAAAGTAAAAGAACACCCTAGAACAATGAATAAGACTCACGTTGCTTCCACTATAGAAATTGCGTCTGGCAAATGTAATAGAAATAGTGATGTAACGAATGTTAAACCATTAAGTACTTTTGATATTCAGTCTAATGCACCTTGTGTTATTTGTCGTAAAAATATGAATTCTGATTTTCATGACAAATGTGTTGCTAAAGCTATCATCTCTCGTTTAAGGAATCCTAAGAATCGGAATACCTCTAGGCCAACTAACCTTTCTAAGTCTGTACTTGGTAGACCGCCTTCTTTAGATTCTAAGAAGCACACTGCTGTCCCTGTAGCTCCAATTTCACCTCCTAAGAATATTGTACCACCTAGTGCATTCACCAAGACTAAAGCAAATAGTAGTTATAGATGGCAGAAATGGATATATAACACACTAGGATTTAAATGGATGCCTAAAATTATTAATGTGTGTATGTCTAATAAAACTGCTTCGGAACCCTCTAACATTTCGGGTTCCACATCTACTTCTATTCCATCTGTGTCGTCTGTGTGTAATGCAGGTGATACAGATCATTCTCTGGATTGTTGATAGCGGATGTTCCCGACACATGACAGGCAACCTTAAACTGTTATCAAACTTTATCGCAAAGTTCATTGGCACTGTCAGGTTCGGGAATGATCACTTCGCAGCTATCATGGGCTACGGAGACTATGTTAATGGGAACATCGAAATCAGCAGGGTTTACTATGTGGAAGGCCTCGGTCATAATCTGTGTTCAGTAGGTCAATTTTGTGATGGAGATTTGGAGGTCGCTTTCAGGGAGAAAACTTGTTTCATTCGTGATCTACAAGGGAACGATCTTATGTCTGGCTCGCGTAATTCTAGTCTCTACACTATCTCTATGCAAGACATGGTTGCTTCATCTCCCATCTGCTTACTTTCAAAGGCAACATCAACAAAATCTTAGCTATGGCATCGTCGTCTCTCACATCTAAACTTTCAAACCATCACCAACCTTGCTCGACACAAACTAGTTGAAGGACTCCCACGATTCCGGTATTCAAAAGATCACCTATGTTCAGCTTGTGAACAAGGGAAAATCACTCGTGCTCATTTTCCTTCAAAGGTGGAACACAGCTCTCAGCATGTGCTTCATCTTCTTCCCATGGATTTGTGTGGCCCGATGCGCGTGCAAACGATCAATGGAAAGCGCTACATCTTAGTAATTGTTGATGATTATTCACGCTAGACTTGGGTCTACTTTCTTCGAAGCAAAGACCAAGCTACACAGATGATTATCACCTTTCTCACGAAAATACAGGTTCAGCTCCGCAACACCGTCCGACAAATCAGAACAGACAGAGGAACTGAATTTGTTAACCAAACCCTTCGTGAATTTTATGAGAAAGTGGGAATTCAGCATCAGACATCTATTGCTCGTACACCTGAACAAAACGGAGTTGTTGAAAGACGAAACCGAACGTTGGTGGAAGCTGCAAGAACAATGTTAATCAACGCTAAACTCCCAGATTACTTATGGGCAGAAGCTGTATCTACTGCATGCTACACTCAAAACCGCTCTATGATTACAAAACGCCACAACAAAACACCTTTCGAGCTTGTCCACAACAGAAAACCGAATCTCAAACACTTTCATGTCTTTGGATCTCTTTGCTATCCGAATAATGATCGTGATGACTTTGGAAAGCTCAAAGCCAAAGCTGACATTGGAGTCTTTATTGGGTATTGTGATAATTCTAAAGGTTTCCGAATCTGGAATCGTCGAACAAAGGAGGTTATGGAAACGATTCATGCTCATTTTGATGAACTCACAGAAATGACTTCTGAGTATAACAGCTTAGAACCCGGTCACAACAGCTTAAACTTCCCCCAAACCCCATCATCAGCTGAACAAAGCCCCCAGCTCACTCGTCAACAAATGGAACGGTTATTTGCTCCTCTGTTCAGTGACGATATTGATGAACGTGCTCCAGGTGTATCCGCTGTTTCCGCTGCACAACCAGATAATATTCCTATACCTGATACACCTGCTACAACAACTACTTTTGAAGATGCACCTACACCAGTTGACTCCAACACAACAGTTGAACAAACCGCTTCCAACAATGATGAACCGGCTGATGATGTTCTGAATGATGTACCCCCACCTGCAGATTTTGATCCAAATGCGTTCTTTAACCCGTTTGCTAATGAGTCTGCTGCACCAGATGTCGCGGAATCTTCAACAAGCCATTTGAATCCTCAAAATCTGCACAATGTATACCAACATCAACCCTCTACACATAAATGGACAAAATATCATCCTCTGGAAAATATTATTGGCAACCCGAACCAACCAATCGTTACGAGACAACGTCTTCACTCAGATGGTGAACATTGCATTTATGCACTCACCGTCTGCCAATCTGAGCCCAAAAACATAAAAGACGCAATGACAAAAGGCACCTGGATAGAATCCATGCAAGAAGAACTTAACCAATTCAAATGTCTTGAAGTATGGGAACTGGTTGAAAGACCATCAGGGGTTTATGTCATCGGTCTAAATGGATTTGGAAAAACAAATTGGATGCTGAAGGGAATGTTATCCGAAACAAGTCACGGCTAGTTGCTAAGGGTTACCGTCAGGAAGAGGGAATAGACTTTGAAGAATCTTTTGCTCCGGTTGCTCGTTTGGAGGCTGTTCGGATATTTCTCGCGTTCGCGGCTCATATGAATATGACGGTCTATCAGATGGATGTCAAAACAATGTTTCTCAATGGTAAACTCAAAGAAACGGTTTATGTCGGCCAACCAGATGGATTCGTTGATCCTGAGTTCCCGAACCATGTCTACAAACTGAACAAAGCTCTGTATGGTCTTAAACAAGCTCCTCGGGCATGGTACGATAAGCTATCATCTTTCCTCATTGCAAATAATTTCACCAAAGGTTCGGTCGACCCTACTCTTTTTATACAATATCATGGGGCACATATCTTAATTGTTCAAATTTACGTGGATGACATCATTTTTGGGTCTACACATAAAAAGTACTCAATCGCTTTTGCAAAATTAATGAAGAAAATTTTGGAATGTCCATGATGGGTGAACTTACATTCTTTCTAGGATTGCAAGTTCATCAATCACCCTGTGGTATTTTCTTGAGTCAGTCCAAATATGCCCTTGAATTGTTAAACAAATTTGGAATGAAAACCTGTGACACTTATGCCACACCAATGACTCATACCAAGAAGCTAGATGCTGACTTAAATGGGAAATTAGTGGACCCTACCAAATACCGTAGTATTATTGGGTCTCTAATGTACCTAACAGCTAGCAGGCCTGATATTGTCTTTGCCGTTTATCTATGCTCCCGTTATCAGTCAAGACCAACTGAAACCCACCTCTCTGAGGCTAAAAGAATCCTCCGATACATCAAGGGAACCATTAACTTGGGGATCTGGTATCCGAAGGATTCTGGTTTTGAACTAATCGCTTTTTTAGATGCTGATCACGCAGGATGCTTAGACTCACGGAAGAGTACTTCAGGCGCACTACAATTTCTTGGTGATAAACTGGTGTCTTGGCAATCGAAGAAACAGGATTGTACATCGCTGTCCTCAACCGAAGCAGAATATGTAGCCATGTCGGCGTGTTGTGCTCAAGTCATCTGGATGCGAACACAACTCAAAGACTATGGTTACGTATTTGACAGAATCCCGATGTACTGCGACAATCGGAGTGCCATTGCGATCTCGTGCAATTCTGTTCAACATTCGAAATTAAAGCACATCGATCTTCGCTATCATTTCATCAAGGACCACGTGGAACAGGGTACAGTTGAATTATACTTCGTGGGTATTGAATACCAATTGGCAGATCTGCTCACCAAAGCCTTGCCTCCCGCTAGGTTTAATGAGTTGGTCCACCGGATTGGTATGAGGTGTTTGACTCAAGAGGAATTGGATGATCTCCTAAAACAGTCTTAAAAACCTGTCAAACACCAAAATATCTTTTGTAAATATTTTTTCAAAAACAAAATACAAAAATATAAAATCTTATAAAACTACAAAAATATTCTTCTAATCTAATCTTCTTTCAACATGGCAAGTACATTTCTTCCGTCAACACTTTAATCTTTCAAAATTCAGTATTTTTCCGATCAAGTGTTGAGGGGGAGAAAATAATTACTTAACTGTTTCAAAATATATGTGTACTTGCATGTTATCATATCCCGGTTGTTTCTTTTATCAATGGTGGTAATATTTCTGGTTTATGACACTCCTCAGACTAAAATTTATAACCTTTCATTATTTTCTTAAGTCGAGGGGGAGTGTCGTCAAGTTTCTTTCTTAAAATCTTTGTTTGGTAACCATAATGGAAGTTCAATGGCTTTGTTTGAAAATGGAAAAGGTGGAGGGACCAAAACTGTCAAAATGTTAAAGTCATTTTAATAAAAAAACACTCTCCACCTAACTATTCCATCACATTTATTACTTACACCAAAAAAGATCCTACGCCTAAGAATCGTTTGACAAATCCGTCTTTCAGATCATCAATTTGTAAGTGATTTCATGTTTATAACAAGTTTTTAAGCAATGGTTTTGAATTTTTCAAAAATCCAACGGTTCAATCTTGAGATATCATCAGTTTTGTGTCTTACGCGTAAGCGCAAGAACACCAAATCATGAAAGGGTGTTTATGGTTAAAAGGGTTGTGTCAAAATGATCTTAAAGCATCAATGATACTTTTTTAATCATCTATACGCACCCAGAAACACGAATTGAATGTATTTAAAAACTAGGGTTTATACGTGGATTTGGGTTTTTTCAAATGTGAAGGTTTTTGGTGAAAAAGATAGTTGTATAAGGTTGTTTTCAAGTTTAATTGAGCATATTTAAACCCAGAAATCACCCAGAAACGCTAATGATTCTTAAATTGAAAATTAGGGTTCTAGTTCATACCAATTGGGTATTTTTGATTCATGGCTTATTTGATGTTAAAACTTGGATAGAACAACTTAATAGACTTCTTGGAACTACCAGAAATGAATTGGTGCAAATCCTATGGTTAGAAATCTTATGCGTAATTCATAACCCTTAGGGTTTTGACCTACGCGTATGACTTTCTACGCGTAAATGTTTAACATGTTTTCATGCCATGATTTGTTATAAATTAAATATGTGTGTTAAGATTGATGTTATGATGATTTTATTTCAGGCTTGCTACGCATAAAACTCAGAATCAAGGTGTTTGTTACTCTACGCATAAGGATCACCTTACGCGTAGAAAGTTATGCGTAAGAGAAATTTTACGCGTAACAGTTACGCGTAAGGTTCTACAATGGGACTACGCGTATCCTGTGAAGGATATGCGTAAACAGTGACCTCTACGCATAAGGTCTATTCTTACGAGTAAACCTTACACGTAAGGTTTTTCATACGCCTACGCGTAAGCTCTACGCATAAGGTCCCCTTTTCCTACGCGTAACTTTTCTTACGCGTAAGTAAGGATCCTACGCATAAGCTTGCGTCTACGCGTATACTTCTTCTATTTACGCATAAGCTACTATTCCTACGCATAAGCCTTGATCAAACCTTCGTTTGAATTGTTACGCGTGCAAACTTGTAAATAAATGAATCATAACGTCACGAATCCAATAATGTCACTAATAAACTTAAACGTTTGATATGTTGTGAACTATAAGTGATAACATAAACTTTAAAACTTAAAAGTTAACTAACTCACAAAACGTTTCACGACATCATTGGACTATTGGACAAACAAGTGACTTAGGACTCGTAACAATCATTAGCACTGTACATTCAATAATTAGACAATAAAAACCTTCTATTGACTAACATTATGTCTTTCGATATGTTGGTTCTTTTGGCTAATGTTATTTCAGATCACGACATGGCTGCTCAAATGAATGTGGATGCACCAGAAGTTCTCACAATTGCTGATATCTTTCCAAATGGATATCCGAGAAAGATTGGAAAGAACAACCTTAGGGTTGATTTTGATACCCTCACATGCTCAGAATCTTCTTGTCTCATTGCTGTGGATATTCTAAGGAATCATCCCTACCAGAACATGCTCTCACACTCTGCTACTGTACCGGAAATCTACATTCAGCAATTCTGGAATTCTATGCAGAGGATCACAGGTCAAAGTGCAGTGACAGTGACACTTAATCACAAACAAGTCACCATCACTCCTGCAGACTTACGGGCGGTTCTTATCATTCCAGACATCGTGCCAACTGACTTCTTTGCTACCCCTACAGAAGAAACAGTCCTGCAATTTCTCATTGACATTGGCTATGATGAAGCCTCAGGAATTATTACTAAGCATTCTCATGTAGAGCTGAAGAATATTCCTCAACCGTGGAGAACTCTCTACATCATCATCACTAAGTCTGTCTCTGGTCGTGACAGTGGCTATGAGCATCCCAAGCTCATGGAACTGCAAATCTTCTGGTCATTGATCAATAAGAAAGACATTGAAATCGAAGCACTGATATGGGATGACATGATGACATTTCACAAGAAGCTTGGCTCAAAGATTCCCTATGTCAGATACACAAAGCTTTTGATCCAGAGAGCACTTGGGCTTAATCCAGATATTCCCAAGAGGCTCAATGACCCTGACAATCACGACGTGTTGTCCGAACCTATCCTTTCTATCAGAATCAAGGAATCGACAACAAAGAAACAAGGTGATGTGCTGCCTGATCACCTTCTTACAAATGAAATCAAAAAGCTTGAAACGTACAAAAGGTATCGTGTAGCAGTAAAAGAAGGCAAAGTTGGTCATCTCGATGAAAAGCCTTCTGGAACTCCTACTCGGAGAACCAGAAGAGGAAGTGCTGGAAGTGCAGTAAGTTCTGAAAGTCAAAGGAAGTTTCCCAAAAGGAATCCTCCTCGCAAAAGGATTGTTCCCATAAAGGAAGCTGAACCTATTCCCACACCTAAACCGCAAAGAAAGCTTGTGGACGAAAGCTCTGAAGGTACTGAATCAGAAGAAGAGATTACATACTCTGAAACTGCAAAGGATGACACTCCATTAGTACCGAAACCTCCAAGTCCACCAGCAGATAAAAGCAAAGGGAAGACTCCAGCGCTTGTGCCATATGATCAAAGCTCAAGCTCAGAAAGAGATGAAGAGCAACTGGAAAAATCATACAGGAAGAAGTTTACAATTGTTAGACACCTTCAGAAAGCTAAAGAATTTGAACGAGATCAAATGCGTGGCCCCGGAGGGTCGAGTGGTGGTGTCCACTCTACACCAACTCCTGATGCGGTTAATCAACCCGATAAGGGAGCTGGTGCCACCACTCTTGAACAACAGCAAAAGCTTACGGAGGATACTATTGTATATGAGTTTGAGGAACCGGAAACTGAAAAGTCCGAGAAAGATAAAGATGCTGATTATGATAAGTTGCTTCTGGATAGTCCTTCACGTTCACAGAAGGAAACTTCTGAACCACCAAAGGACCCGGAGTCTCCTCACATCTCATCATCATCGGATTCATCATCTCACTCTTCCCAACCACCATCAAAGAAATCAACCAAATCAACATCCAAATCTGTGAAGAAACCACCTCGATCTTGGATTTCTCATACTCATAAAAGAATTGTGAATGCTGTCAAACAAGTCAGAAAGAAAGACATGCTCTACAGGAAGCTAAACTTTCTCAATCAACAAGTACAATATCTACATGACGAGAATGACAAGATGCAAGAGGAAAGGAAGTTTATCCAGGAATTCATGAGAAGTCATCGCCAAGAGGAACTGAACGGGATGATCGAAGGTTACACTCACAAGCACCTTCAGGATATCACTTCTAAAGTCACACAGGATTTGGAGAAGACGGCAAAAGAATATACTCACAAGTTTCTTCTCGACACTGTCCCCGGTGTGACTAGAGAAGTATTTTCCAGACAAATCACTCCAAACATCGTCGCATTGGTTAAACATATAATGGCCAAAGAAGCTGATCTTTCTGAAACTGAGTTACTTGCTAAACTGATAATGCAAATGTCAAAGCGATCTGGAACGTTTACTTCGGATGAAGCTAAATTTTTTGAAGGTCTACTTGACTTTCAACTCAGATCATCATGCAAGGAGTCAGCCGATCAACCCAAACGGCCAAGAGATGACGATGATACGGACAAGGACTCTGCACCTAAACGTCAGAAGCAGTCTGGTGAATCTTCCTCCATGCAACCTCCTCCTCATCGGACTCCGGCTCAACAAAGGTCCCCTCCTCGTTCTTCCACAGATAAACCTCAGGATTCTTCCGAATTGCCACCACAGACTCAGAAAACCGGTGATCACTTTGAGTATACGGGTGGTGACGATGAGGAAATCCGTGAGCCCCTACAACAACCCACCTCTCCCAAACAAGTACAGAAATCAGAATCATCATCTAGGCCTTCGAAAAAGAAGAAGAAGACGCCTCAGACTGACGTCGTATCATGGCTAGATGACGATAAAACAGAGGAATTTGAATGGTTCTCTACTCTTGTTAACAACACTCCCTACCCTGAAGAAGGTCAAGAGTTGGTAGACGGTAACACATTGGAGCATGCTAAGATTCTGCAAGAAAAGTTCCATGTGAAGAAGATGACGAAATCCGAGTTGAAGCGAATCAAGAATGAAGCATTTCAACTGTTAAAAGACAGCTCCGAAAGTGCCCTCGAGGTCGAATATCACCTTGAAAACATTGCTCGAGCCCTGTCTAACAACATGGATTGGCTCAACCCAGAAGCAAACATCGTCTTCACCAAACGGGACAATCCTCCATATTACACCGACTGGTCAAAACCTCTACCAACAATTGGCCAACCAGATGAACCGAGGATTCCATTCAGATATTTCTTCAACAAAGACCTGGAATTTCTTCTACACGGTGGCGATGGCTCAAGGAAATACGCTACATCTTTGACACTTCCATTCCCAGCAGCTATATACTCGAACTGCATAGCCATTGAGGAACGTGCCAATCACTTGTTCTCTAACAAAGTGGAAGCATACGACCGAGATGCTCTGTACGGGATTCATCATTGGCCGAACGCCGCAGAATCTACTACAGAAGCTGCCAGGTTCAGAAGTCTCAACATGCAGTGTTCAGTACAAAGAGTATCGTTGCCATCAAACATGTTGTTCTTTCATCTAAGTGGGACTACACTTTCCTAAAGAATATCGTGGTCAAACGACAAGATGAAAAAGATTATGCATTCTCTGAAGCTGACTTTGAGAATTTGTCTATCAACGACATTGAAGACATGTACCTTGCCAAAGTACAGGGTCGCATGAGACAATTTTCAACCGAAGTTCAACGTGAATTCATCAAGTCATTGCTCATCTTCATCAGACGCATAGTCATCAAATAACGTGTAGAAGATCTCCAGCTTGCAGTTGAATCTTATCAGACACGTGTCAACTTCACTCCACCTCAACTTGATCTTCCCAACATCAACCAGCTCTCACAATACACACTCATAAGCAAACCTTTCGGCGTCATTTACCGTAGTGAACTACAAAGAAATTGCTTAATGGCGTGTGGTGAACTTCACAAATTCAGAGATCACACTTTGAAGATGGTTCGTGACGGGTTGGCTTATCGGTTGAAGGCTATATATGAAGGCATTAGGTCTCAGAAGCGGTGGAATTCTCAAGAAAGAAGGGATGTAAAGAGGATCATCACCAAAATTGATGAAAGGTTGTTTAGACGGGATCAGTTCAGAACGTTGGAAAGCTTTGTTGGTGGTCGACCCAGGATGAACATTACCGGCTATCAACGCCCAGTTCGCACTCCTGGAAACATCACTGAACTCCCTGGTACCTCTTGAACTGTTTCTCTCATTATAAATTTGGATGTGTGATAATATATGTCAATGGCTTGTGCACGCATATCAGTGTACAACCCGTTCTTGTCAAGAAAGGACCCTGTGGTACGCTTCAGTGCCACAATCCTTATAAAAGGAGCGAAAGCTTCTTACTTTTGAGTAAAACCTATCAAACCTTTCATTATTCAAGGTTTTGCTCAAAAGAACAAGTACTTCCCCTTATGATTTTCAAAACCTCAACCGTTTATATCACTTGTTGAGGGGGAGTATTTGAAACTTTTTTCACAAAAATGTTCTTTGTGTCACTCTTCCCGCAACACTCGAAATGGTCATATTTATTCTCAAACGTTTCAAAAATAACATTTTATATGCCATGTTTGAGGGGGAGAAAATACGTGATAAGAAATATGTTAGTTGATTTCTCGTGTGAAAAGACTTAACCAACGAATTGACGAGATCCTAAACTGTTAGTAACTCGAAAAGACATGTCCTGGACGGGTAATAATTTCAAGCTAGTTCGCTAGTGATGTAAACGTGTCTCGCAAAGGACTTGTCTGAGTAGAATGTACCATTCGAGAAACTCTTGATAGACATGAACTCTGACGGGTTTGACAACCTTTCGAGGTTTGTCTACACCTTCAAGGTAGTTATTAGAGCTAGTTGTCACCTAAAAGCTGACAATGTAACTCTTTAACTATGCAACGTAACCGTGTCTCGCGGGGGATTGTCTATCTCCAGTGGATCAATTCAAAATGTGCGCGTTCTTTCCTCACTGTGCATTTTAACCGTTAAAACTCTTAAGCACATGTGGAGGGGGAGTATTTATGCAAAATCTTATCTTCACAGTGGTTCAAAACGTTTTTCATTCATAAACACTGTGAGAGATTTTTCACAACAGTGGTTTTAATGGCAACATAGGTTAGTCATGGAGTTATAAGGTGACTAAGGTTAGGAATAACCATCCTATGATCCGCCAGAGCCGGATGGATCTACCCAAGGACACCACAAATAGTTAGAATTTAGAAGTCCTTAGGTATGATTGTAAAAAGGAGAAAATGAGAATCGGAGAAAGAAGGAGTTGAAGAATCAAAAAGAAATGTAAAGTCAAGGGTGAAAATAAATAGCCCTCCAGATTACTCAACTTAGGACAGCCACCGGGTTCAATTCATACACTACTGGTTGTCACTTGATGACGCCGGTATTGAAGATTAAAAGTCGTCATGGACCCAGTGACGCATGCACTAAACCTTCTTAGCCACTCAAGTTTCTCTCAACAGAAGCTTGTTTCATTCTCACCGAGAACCCTACATAATCTATCGGCTTTCTCTTAGAGATTGCTGATATTGAAGAAGGAGACCCTCTCCCTAGTCTCCGCTCAGGAAAACCAAATCGCACAATTGAGTCTAGAGCCACGAGATTCATCAAAAGATCTCTTAGGAACACTTGACATTTTATCACTTGTTAATCACTAAATAAGATCATCAGTGGTTCATATCGAGTCCTTCACAGATCTTAGCAATCTGTCGAGAACATTTATGAGAGGTTCACAATTGTGATCCTCAGTGATTGAATGGAAACTCCTGCCAGGGTCAACATCAAACAGCCCTGACAGCAGGTCACTTCGGTAACTCCCCGTGGATTACGCGGAGTGTGTCTCAAAAGGTCTACAGTCGTGAGGTGATGCTTCGGTGTACCTCAGCGACTCATCTGAACCGTAGGTGTACTTCGGTACATCGTGTTATCTCACTTGTGGGACTCCGGTTCAGGAACGGCCTTTGTGAGAATTAGAGTTGTGTTTTCACACTATGCTGTTAACACTCTCGAAGTTCAAACTTGTAAGTGCCGGAATCCGCTTATTACTAACCGTTTTAATGTTTTCTTCTTATGGAAGCTCTGGAGCGGAATGATCGTGCAGATTCTTCTCATGCTCACGCCAACATCTTCACTAATGGAAGTTCTATTCTAATGCAACACAACAGTCAAAATGATTCTTCGTCAAACAAAAGAATCTACAAAGTTAAAGACTTAAAGAACTTCATCAGTATTGAATTCCAACGTCAAAGAGCGTGTGAGTGTCTTGAAGAATGACATGGAGACACTGGAGCAGTGAAGCTGACCTGAGGCAGACTTGATGCTGACTACGACATACTATCACTTTCATCACAAAGAACAATGATCAAAGAACAAAGATTTAAGATGACGTCAAAGCAGAACCGCTTAAAGAAAACAATTTCTCTACACTGGGGAGATTGTTCGAATCAAGGTAATTCTTCTCTCAAGAAAGAAGAATTTCAGAAGACGTCAACGCTACTATTACATCAACGCCTTCACCGTTCATCACCAACACTTGAGGGGGAGATTGTTGGAATCACTCCTAAACCATAATCAAGTGCTAGTAATTAATATGTAATAGTTAGCTTAATTATGGCCTTTATGTTTGTTTAAGGTCTAGCTTATGTAGAAGGCCCATAAGCTTAGGCCCATGTCCATTAAGGAAAGGATGGGAACTAGGAGTGTTGCCCTAGCTTCCCTCCTATAAATACTTTGTATTAACCTTCATTTGAAGGTTGGTTGTTCAAGTTATTTCTTTCACATACATCTACGCATAACCGTGTCTCTATATCGTGTGTGTGTGTTTGATTCTTGTTCAATCGCCTATCTATTTCTTTCTAGTAAGCTTGTGTTGTAAAACTAGTGACCTAACAAGAATTACATCATTTCAGAACGATTTGTCAAAACATTCTTACTGAAAAAAATTGGGCCAATGGAAGAGCTCGATTTTGACACGCAGGCGAAATAGAACATTTCTATTGGCTAATAAAAAGTCAAAATTGAGAAAACATGGTCAAAGTTTGATAAATTTGGTGAAGAATTTGACGGAGGAAAAAAAACAAAAAAATATATGTGTTAAATATGTAAAAATAAAAACTAACAAACAGAAGGAGTAATTAACAAAACTTTAGTGGTTTAATTTTAAATAATAATATGAAGTTAAGTGTAAATTTATAAGTGTCCATTTTAATAACTTTTAAATATAAACAAATATCCCTTTAAATTTTATACCCTCTAGACTTTATATTTTAAATATACAACATGTATGGTGTTTTGAAAATACAACATGTATATGCATGACATTATAAATATCAAAATGAATCATGAGTTATTTTGTATGTAAATAATAAATAATTACACGAGGTTGTACGTATACGAACAACTCATTTTATTCCCCTTTATAAGTTTAAGTAACGATATGCGAAAGAATAAATTTTTTACTATAATGCGTTCAATAAGTACTCATGTCATTCATTTTTATAAGTTTGAGTCATGCATACACGGATTTAAAAATTAAATAAGGCTAAATTATTATTAACGTAAATATAAAATTCAAATGTAAGCACATGTTACTTTTGTATTATAATAAACATACGCGGTTACACTTATAACAAGGACGGATGTAATTCATATTTATAGTTTATATAATGATATCCAGAATTTTTTATTTATAAAACTATATATTTTAACTTTATCAATGGTTTTTATGTGCTATTAAACTCGCATGTTGTTTATAGCATGATATTAAATTATCAATAGTTAAACTTATACAACAAAATCAACCTCAACACTAACGTGAGTTAAACAAAGTTAAACCTTTCATCCAACAAAAATCTTTACAAAATATTAATCGATATTAACACAAAATGAAAAAGTTAATGTAATTAAAAAATTGTGCATAATTATTAGTTGTACTTATATCACAATTACAAAATACTAAACAGATAAATTTTTTATAAGTGTGTATATTAAATTAAAATTTTAAATACATTTGATTCATATGCAAATCTCGTATGTGCACGAGACTTATAACTAGTATATATTGTATGAATAACAATCATATTCCAACTTGGATAAGAAATTTGCTAAGGGTCAATGTGGGGTTTTCACAAAGGAGGTCAAAGTTGTCGTGGCAAGACAAGTAATAGCTGAGAGGAGAAGCTAATGCATCGTAATAGTTGAGAAAGGAAGCTAATGTGGTGGTAATTTGACAATATTGATGAAAACAATAAGTTTTATCAACTCAAACAAGAATCTTTCATATCATGCAATATAGTGTTAACGAACGTATACTCTAGTCTTTGTCATAGTAAGTCCCGGAGTGGAGTTAAATGTAGACAAACACATTAATCGCACATGGTAGGCAATGTACATTGGATAAAAATAAACTGTATCCTGTTGTTTTGTCAATATCTTTTGTCCTGCCTTAGATGTGTCTAAAAGTGACCGAAGGATAACATGTGGATCATTCGACTAAATGTTTCATACATGTTATGTTATTTATATTTGGTTAACTACAATATATATACAAATGAGCCAAATTTGATTTGTTGTATGGTTTCTTACATTGTTTAAGACTTGGATCTAATTGATGGCCTTATTTTAATGTTTAATGATTCTATATCGTCCAATCATCTCTTGAAGTTTCATATAAATTAAACTCAATTAACCTATACGATGTAAAATTAGACAAGCGAGTCATGTATGATTAAGTTCTTACAAAATATATTCTTCATATTTCGGAAAAACATATTATTACATGTTATTGACTAAGTTACTGTTGGTTTGTGGGAGTATTAAAACACGACAAAACGACTAATGGTGTATGAGCCGATGGGGGCACACGCGATAAACACGAGTATACGTGTTGAACGTAAACTAATACTTGAATAATATTTACCCGTTATGCATGATAATGACCCGATTACATTAATGATCCATGGACTGCTTTTTGTTCTAATATGGGTCGGTTATGGGTTGCCTTGGGCCATAGAATTCCATCCGATTGGGTTTACAGGAATGATGTTGGGTTAGTTTACTTGTCGACCAAGATAAGACTCCTATTAGGAGTTGAGTTGCTTGATTATATAAACAAAGTTACAAACCCACCCCTCATTATTTGTACGCATAACTTCACCTTTACTATCCCTAAAACCGATTAAAATCTACTGCTTCTTAATCCTTAGTCGTTTGGTTCACAAGTCGAGCTAAGGGTTTAAGTTTTGGTTCTAAACTTGTATTCAAGACAAGCGTTTAGGAGTCTTGGTTTAAATATTGCTTCTGGTCTCCTTGTCGACACAATAACAGCAGCAACAAGGAAGTAATCTGCTTCTGGTCGTGACTTTTCTTCTCGGACAGTAAGTGATAGATATCTGACAAGACGTGTTCGATATCGGGTAATATATAGAAGCTGTTTTCCAGCTTATTGAACTCGGACAGAAGGTGACAAAGTTCACTGGTGGTTTTCTGTACGTGACATATTCAAGGTGTCAAAGTGATTGATTGGTTTATTATTTATTACGTTCTCGACTAGCGACAATCGAACGTATACGTTAATCGGGTTTGTGTGTGATACTCTTCGAGGTATCTATTTTGGATACTTAAGGTTTCGTTTTGGTTTCTTGTTCTGTTACTAGAGATCAATTGCCAAGCAATGTTAGCTTTTCGATATCCCTTTTAATTAATTAATATTGTATTAATTATTTGTTTATTAATTACGTGCTTAACATAATTGCGTTAACTAGATCTAATATCCGCTGTGTACTCGTAGAGGTTAATGGTTAACTGGTTCTAAAATCCCAACAGTGGCATCACGAGTCAACTCGTTTTTGCGATTATGGGTTACACGTTTCTGATATTAATAAACATGTTTTTAAAAGGCTGCATGAAACCTAGTTTAGTTATTTGTTTTATTTTATTTTGACAATTACATGCAATACTTATCAATTTTCAATAAATAATAACTAGTCACACACAAATTAAAAAATATATTGATAATTAGAATTAATTTGTTAATTGGAATTAATTTGTTAATTAGAATTTAATTTACATGTTAATTATATATTACTTTGTTAATTAAAATTAAATTTGTTAATTAGAATTACATGTTAAATTAAAATTACTTGCTAATTAGAATTAAAAGTTAAGTTGTATTTATTAATTGTTAATTAGAATTATTATGATAATTAGAATTACATATTGGTTTATAAATACATAAATTGCGTAATTACTTGTTAATTAGAATGCCATGCTTTTTATGTGTTTTTCCGGCCACAAGACCCACTCAATTGCTTATTTAAGTGATGTATTGGGCGATCTAGGTATTACATCCTAGTGACGGTCTTATGGTTCTCCGTTTGGGGAGGACTCGCAAGAGAACTCGGAACAATATGTGGTTATTTATGTTGATGTTTATGCTTATATGTTTGTGATTCCTATATATGCATTATTACTTGCTTTGACACCTAATTGTATGCAATATGGAATAATACATATCGTAACCATAACATTAATATTGGTCTTTATTTACACGCCTAAATACCATGCTCATTGTGACCTGCTATTTGATTCGTGGAAAATTGTTTTTGTAAAATAAAGTGACCCAATATATGAAATACGTTTTCAAGAATTTAAAAACTAGACGCTATGGACACTTGTTATGTACGGCTCACCCACTATAACAAACTCAAAAGGGGGTTTAAAGAGGTGCACACAGTCACGTCGAAAGGATGTCTAAGATTATGCTTCAACGCTTACCTGGTCCTCTGCCTCCCTGTGCATTCGATTGGAGCTACCGTGAACCATGATGATCACTACAATGTCATTACTAAAAAGTTTTTTAAATTAGTGTTACAAATTTGTTTTGCATGCTTCTTTGTACACGACTTTTACCACATTTATGTGTGCATACCTAATTGTTAATTTTAAGTCTATGTCATCCAACTATGAACACGTGCACTTGGATTGACTTCTCTGGTCAGACCTAAGGGCCTTTCCAACCCATGGTAATTATTTCTCACTGGTTAGACCTATGGTTATTTTTATACGTTCATACTTGGTCGACTTATCTCGAGTTAACTTGGTCAGACCTCGAACCCGAGGCATAAGATGAGAACTAAACATGCTTTTGACATTATTACTTGATACTAATGCCTTAAACAGTCTCATAAAGTCTAAGAGTTGCATTATGCAATTAACGCTCGTCGCTTACCTCTTGTCCTATTTTTTATACACTGGTCAAACCTATGGTAATTAAATGGGGTTGCAAGATGGATCTTAGTCTTATTAGTAATTAATTGGGTAGTTAATTCTTTTAAGAATGTGATTATCGAAAATACTAATTATTTGAACTTTTCAATTGTAGATGACTACTTCAATCGGAAACAGTTCGGTACTCAGGAGTTTCTTTGAGAAACAAAAACTCACTGGACCTAATTTCATTGATTGGTATCGCCAGCTTCGCATTATACTATCGGTTGAAGATAAGGAAGCTTATCTAGAGCATCTCATACCTGCATCACCTATTGCTACTCCTGGCCACCCTGTCCTACCTGAGGCTCTTGCAGCTCATACTGCTTGGGTCAAAGGTTCAAAGGATATAGCTACCTTCATGCTCATGACCATGGAGTTAGAGATCCAACGAAATCTAACTCATCTTGGTGCTTATGACATGCTTCAAGAGTTGAAGTCTATGTTCTCCCAACAAGCAGAACAAGAGCTTCTACAAACTGCACGTGAATTCCACGCTTACAAGCAGGAAGAGGGTCAATCGGTTAGCTCATATGTTCTCAAGATGAAGAGCTACATTGGCAGTTTGGAACGTCTTGGTCACCCAGTTACTCTGAACTATGGAGTTAGTTTGATCCTAATCGGTCTCTCTAAAGAGTACATTACGTTTGTGCAGAACTTTAATATGCATAGCATGGGGAAGACTATAAATGAACTGCATGCTATGCTTAAGCAACATAAGCAGACGTTGCCAAAGAAAGATGTTGCACCTGCACTCCATTATGTGCGTGGTGGTAAGGTCCAGAAAAACCAAAAGAAGAATAAATCGTTTAAGGCTGCTAAGGGGAATCTTGGGAATGGAAACAACAAGTTTGGTTATGCTCCTGAGTATAAGCCATACAATGCTTCTACTTCTAAATCCAAACCCAAGATTCCTCCACTACCCAAGAAGGATAATCCAGCAAAGGACGCTACCTATCACCAGTGTGGTGAGACAGGACATTGGAGAAGGAATTGTCCCCAGTATCTCGCCGAGTTAATGAAAAAGAAGAAACAGTCTCTTGAAGCTAGTTCTTCAGGTATTTTCACTATAAAACTCTACTCTTTCCCTAAATCATCCTTAGTATATGACACTGGCTATGGTACTCACATCTGTAACAATACTCAGGGTCTAAGGGGCAATAGGAAGCTGAAACCAGGAGCTTTAAGTCTGTACGTGGGCAATGGTCAACGGGCATAAGTTGAAGCTATTGGAAGTTATAATTTATCACTCCCTAGTGGATTAGTTATTGCTTTAAAAGATTGTCATTATGCTCCCTCTATTACTAGGGGGATTATTTCAGTTTCTCTTTTGTATGACGATGGTTTTATTAACTGTTTTGAATCGAATAATTATATTTCAATTTCTAAGAATAACGTTGTTTATTTTACTGCTATTCCTCGTGATGGTGTTTATGAAATTGAAATGTCTTGTTCGAATACAAATGAAAGTTCTATGGTTTCCATAAGCAATAAAAGAGCCAAGACTAACTTGGACTCTGCTCTCTTGTGGCATGGTCGTCTTGGACACATTAGCAAGAAACGCATGGAGAAGTTGCAACACGATGGACTTTTCAACTCATCTGACATTAAGTCTCTTGAAAAGTGTGTTGCTTGTATGTCTGGTAAGATGGCTAAAAAACCTTATTCACATCAAGTGGAAAGGGCTAAAGATTTACTTGGACTTATACACTCAGATGTATGTGACCCATTTAGAATACGTTCAAGACAAGGAGAAAATTACTTCGTGACTTTCACTGACGATTATAGTCGGTATGGTTATGTTTACTTGCTGAAACATAAACATGAAGTGTTTGAAACATTCAAAGTGTTTCAAAAGGAAGTAGAAAATCAACTCAGGAAGACCATAAAATCACTACGTTCTGATCGTGGAGGTGAATATATGAGTTAAGAGTTTTTGGATCATCTGAAGGAGCATGGGATTATTGCCCATCGAACTCCTACTTATACTCCACAACACAATGGTGTATTTGAGAGGAGAAATCGAACCCTGCTTGACATGGTGCGTTCTATAATGAAACAAACTACTCTTCCAAAGTCCTTTTGGGATTATGCCCTTGAGTCTGCTGCACGCATTCTCAATATGGTTCCAACTAAGAAGGTTGATAAGACACCATACGAAGTATGGCATGGGCAAGCCCCTAAGTTGTCTTACTTAAAAGTCTGGGGTTGTGAGGCACTTGCTAAGCGTGATACACTTACCAAACCTGACAAACTTGAACCTAGAGCTGTTAAGTGTATCTTCGTAGGATACCCTAAGGAAACTATGGGATATTCTTTCTATCTTCCATCTGAGAACAAAGTTTTTGTTGCTCGAAATGCTGAGTTCTTTGAGAGTAATCTTATGGATCTTAAAGCAAGTGGGAGTATGGATGATCTTGAATTAATTCAAGAAGAAGATACAAATCCTTCTTTAGACACTAGCATTCATCATGATGAGGATGATCAAGAAATTGAAGAACCTCAAAGTGATCTTGTTCCGATTCGAAAGTCCAATAGGACACGCCGTGCTCCTGACCGTATGTGTTTATACATTAACGCTGAGGAACATGAGTTAGGGGATCTTGGTGAACCCAATAACTATAAAGCTGCATTGCTGGATCCTGAATCCAAGAAATGGCTTGATGCAATGAATGTGGAAATGCAATCCATGAAAGACAATGATGTCTGGGTCTTAGTTGAGCTTCCTCCTAACTGCAAGACAGTTGGCAGCAAGTGGCTCTTCAAGAAGAAAACTGACATGGATGGTAAGGTATACACCTTTAAAGCTCGTCTCGTAGCAAAGGGCTTCACTCAAACCTACGGGATTGATTATGAAGAAACCTTTTCTCCTGTAGCAGGCATTAGAGCTATAAGGATTCTCATAGCCATAGCTGCATACTATGAATTTGAGATATGGCAAATGGACGTAAAAACCGCCTTCCTCAATGGACATCTTTATGAAGAGGTCTATATGGAGCAACCTGAAGGTTTTGTTGATCCAAAATATCCTAACCGTGTATGTAAGCTCAAACGTTCCATTTATGGACTTAAGCAAGCATCGAGGCAATGGAATAAGCGTTTTGATGATGGGATAAAGAAATTTGGATTTTCTCAAAATCAAGATGAGCCATGTGTATATCAGAAAGCTAGTGGGAGTTATGTCACTTTCCTAATTCTATATGTTGATGACATATTGATTATGGGAACAATGTTACAAGATGTAAAGTCCTATCTTGGAAGATGTTTCGCCATGAAAGATTTAGGAGAAGCTGCATATATTCTTGGAATCAAGATCTATTGAGACAGATCTAGACGATTAATTGGTTTGAATCAAAGTGCTTACATTGAGAAAATCTTGAAAGGATTTTGTATGGAGAACTACAAACGTGGCGCAATCCCAATGCAAGATAAGCCTAAATTTAGTAAGTCACAAGGTGCTGAAACACCTGCTCAGAAAGAGTGCATGGAAAGAATTCCTTATGCTTCGGCTATAGGTTCTATTATGTATGTTGTGAGATGTACTCGTCCTGATGTTGCGTTCGCATAGAATGTGACAAGCCCATTTCACTGGACTGATGTGAAAAATATTCTTAAGTATTTACGAAAGATGAACAAGAGCTCAGGGTTTCTTGCTACACTGATGCTGGATATCTGACAGATGCTGACGACTTAAAATCTCAGACTGGATATGTATTTGTTCTTAATGGAGGTGTTGTTGACTGGAAAAGCACTAAGCAAAGTATTTTTGCTACTTCATCTACTGAAGCTGAGTATATTGCTGCTTGTGATGCATCAAAAGAGGTTGTATGGATTCGTAAATTCATTTCTGGGTTGAACATTGTTCCCACAATTGAAGAACCCATAAATACGTATTGTGATAATACTAGAGCCATTACTATAGCTAATGAAAGCGGAATAACTAAAGGTGCTAGACATTATCGCGCTAAAGTTCATTATCTTCGAGAGACCATTGAAATGGGCGATGTGAAGATATTAAAGGTTCACACAGATGACAATCTAGCTGATCCATTTACGAAAGCTTTGGATTTCCCTAAGCATTCTAAATTTACTAGAGATATAGGTTTGGTACCTGCTAGTAGTCTCATGTAAATTGTGTGTTAATTAGTATTTGGATAATTTGGAGTTGTAAGACAGTTATTATTTTCTGATCAATAAAGATACGAGGTATTTGTTATTATATTCATATAATCTGTTATTCCATATTTGCATGTTTAATCCATGAAATGATTTATCATTCTAAATGTGTCCATTGTCGGTTAACAATATGGGAATATTGTTATGATAAGGCATATGTGAGTGTTGGTTATAATTCTAATGAGAATTCGGATTGTTCCCGCCAAACTCATATGTATTCACTAGAGATGCATATTGGATTCCCCAACTTTCAAACATTTACTTTTGGATCCTTGTCATAAGTAAAATATTGAAAATGGTTTGTTATCTTCGTCCTTGGACTTGAGATGCAAGTAAGTTCTGTTATGTGTGGATATCACTTTTTGTAAGTATATGCAAAACGCTATCTGAACAAGGTAGTTATAAAAGCTATATTTCGGAGTGATGTGAAGCAGCATCCACAACACTTGTAGTCAATAAAGGATTTGTTACTCCACTTGATATTTGCAGAAAGATACCATGGTGCCTCTCTAAATTTAATCAGATAACTGTCTGTCCAGACCCAAAGGGTAATACAAGATGATTCTTGATTACGTTTGGAATATCTGAATTAAAATCTATAACGAGATTCTAAATGGTTAAACTATATGGAATGATTTGAGATCCATAATCCATGGTTTAACGGTATCTATAACAAGGGATGATTACAGCAAGACATTGAATGACCATGCCACTAAGAAACTTTTACGAAACTATTCTCTCAGACACTTTTAGTTAAAAAGCGAGTGAGAGCGTTTGCTAGGCGTTTCCGTCGTTAGTTTTGTGTGCCATTCGACACACCAACTCCCAAGTGGGAGCTGTTGGTTTGTGAGAGTATTAAAGCACGACAAAACGACTAATTGTGTATGAGCCGATAGGGGCACACGAGATAAACACAAGTATACGTGTTGAACGTAAACTAATACTTGAATAATATTTACCCGTTATGCATGATAATGACCCGATTACATTAATGATCCATGGACTGATTTTTGTTCTAATATGGGTCGGTTATGGGTTGCCTTGGGCCATAGAATTCCATCCGATTGGGTTTACAGGAATGATGTTGGGTTAGTTTACCTGTCGACCAAGATAAGACTCCTACTAGGAGTTGAGTTGCTTGACTATATAAACAAACCCACCCCTCATTATTTGTATGCATAACTTCACCTTTACTATCCCTAAAACCGATTAAAATCTACTGCTTCTTAATCCTTAGTCGTTTGGTTCACAAGTCGAGCTAAGGGTTTAAGTTTTGGTTCTAAACTTGTATTCAAGACAAGCATTTAGGAGTCTTGGTTAACTATTGCTTCTGGTCTCCTTGTCGACACAATAATAGCAGCAACAAGGAAGTAATCTGCTTCTGGTTGTGAATTTTCTTCTCGGACAGTAAGTGATAGATATCGGACAAGACGTGTCCGATATCGGGTAATATATAGAAGCTGTTTTCCAGCTTATTGAACTCGGACGGAAGGTGACAAAGTTCACTGGTGGTGATCTGTACGTGACATATTCAAGGTGTCAAAGTGATTGATTGGTTTATTATTTCTTACGTTCTCGATTAGCGACAATCGAACGTATACGTTAATCGGGTTTGTGTGTGATACTCTTCGAGGTATCTATTTTAGATACTTAAGGTTTCGTTTTGGTTTCTTGTTCTGTTACTAGAGATCAATTGCCAAGCAAGGTTAGCTTTTCGATATCCCTTTTAATTAATTAATATTGTATTAATTATTTGTTTATTAATTACGTGCTTAACATAATTGCGTTAACTAGATCCAATATCCGCTGCGTACTCGTAGAGGTTAATGGTTAACTGGTTCTAAAATCCCAACAATTACATCATAGTTTTTCAACTTTGAGTCATTATTACCCGAGCCATTTAAAAAAAAATATTATTCAAAACTTTGAGTCACATGTGCTAAGATCCAAAGTCGAGAGGGAAATAGCTCGTCGTACACCAAGGTCCCTAAGCAATCGCTTTGTGGAAAAGAAAGTGATCAAGCGATGACGACCAGGAGTTTGGCTTGGAAGCAGCCGTCCTTTGAAGAAAGCGTAATAGCTCACTGGTCTAGTTCCATGCCCAAAAATGTATCATGGCTTGTTTCATACACAAAAATTTTCTTAACGAACTATAGAAAATATGAAACAAAAAAGATTAAAAACAATAATTTTCAAAGACCCAAACCAAATAACTTTGAGCTCATTCTGTAAAGTGAGTTAAACATTAGGCCCGATGTATAAACATTAAAGTTTGAAATAGGCATGAATATAAAAGAGCTGCTGTTAAAATAAAAAATATTTTTTACAACGTATATCATATATGAGCTTGTGAAGTACAAGAGTCGGATTGCTAACTATATATAATTATATATGATTCAAATTAGCAAAAGAGTATTAGACAATCTTGGTGGTTGTCAAATGGCTATAGAATAGAATAAAATATTTCAAACTAAATATTATCATAATAACCAACCAAACCTTAATAAGTTTGAAATGCAATGATTTTTTAGATTTTATATTATTATGAATGCTAAGAATTTTTTATTTGTCATCACTGTTTTCTAAATCACAATACAGTTATCCTTTTATATATAGGATATATGTGAATTATATTGACATTGTTAGGCACTTAGGCCAAAATAATTTTCGTTAAACAATATTATAATAATGTTGTGCACACTGGATATTAAGTTGCTTACACTTAGTATAGTATCTTTTTACATTAGAGCAAAACATAATAATAAAACCTAAGACTATAAACATTATATCAAAAAGATTCATTCAATGCCGAGATAATAAACGTGTATTATTGGTACATAATACTAGTCCTAACATCCCACCAAACGGTAGATGTACCTAAAGCAAGTTAATTTAATTTACAACCCATTTTCTTAATATTTACTTAACTACTATGAATACTCACAGATATTAAATCATGGGCCAAGCTAAGTTTCTAACTAAGGTTATAAATATAACAATATTTTTAAGATCGTTGTTAGTGTAGATACGTTTATATAACGTGCTTGTAAAAGAAGACTTGTTTTATACAGACGATCATATGTTTATTAGGAGTATTTTAAACTCATTTTTGCTTATTTACGTTTTTCAAAGTGTAAATTTGAAGGTTAAAATTTTATACTCCGTATTTCACTAGGTTAACAATATGAAACGCGAGCTCGAAACATATTTGAAACAGATTTGATCGTTACATATAATCTAAATGCATATGTTCGAGCTATTCAAGCCGATGTCAAGTCTTCTCGAGCTAGTGCTATGAAGGCTCGTAAGTATGGTTTCGAGCCAAAATTGAGCTAAGCTCGGCTTTCTTTTGGCCCTACCAATATTAGGAAAAAACTTATTTTTATACTTTATTTATTTGTTTGTGCAAGTAGTCCTCACTTGTGCAATATAAAGAAAACTCACTCGCCAAAACAATCTCTATAAGCTTTCAACTCCCACTGCTCCCACCACCAGCAACCACACGACCGCCATCTCCCACCGTCCGTATAAAATGGGAAACTGCTTGAAACCAATGGTGACATCAGAAGTATCCCTCGTACAAAACAAACTAGAAGAAACAAAACCTTTAGTAACGCCCACACTGCATGATAAGGTTGTACTCACCAGTGATGAATGCCACAAGAAAAAGAAGAAAGTGCGGTTCAATTTAGAAGCCGACAATCCCAGAGCTGAAGCAGCCATAATGGAAACAACTAACAAACCTACAATAATGAAGAAAAGTGTGAGAGTGAAGGTGGTGTTGACACAATCTGAGTTGAAGGAGATCTTGAGTAGGGCCACTATATACCACCACCCTCCACCGATGAAGCTGCCACCATCAGTTTCTTCTGTTGATCTGTTTGCGGGTCAAATGATGGCGAAGTATAGAACAAGTAGAAGTTCATCAGTGATGTGCAAATGTAAATGTGGTTGGAATCCTGCTTTACAAACTATACATGAATCGGGTCATTACTAAGTCGATTAAGTGCTTAAAATATCAAGATATTTTACTTTTCTTACCTATTATGGTAACATCATAAGAATTTATGACTATGGTAACGTACTTGCAATTTGCAAACAATATATAGTGAAGAATGGTAACAAAATGCAAGTACATTACTATTACTGATAATTTTCGTAGCATGTTACTATAATCTGTAAAATATATAAAGTAATCAACCATAATTTTATGGGTTAATGGTCTGGAAAATATACAAACTTTCCACTTTTTACCAATTGTGACAATAAACTTTTTTTTTTTCCTATTATAACAAAATAACTTCTTAATGACTACTATTGTAACCAAATGGTAATTAACTGTGGTAATTAACTGCCAACTTAAGTGGTAATTAACTGTGTCATTTGGTTACAATAGTAGTCATTAAGAAGTTATTTTGTTACAATAGGAAAAAAAAAAGTTTATTGTCACAATAGTAAAAAGTGGAAAGTTTGTATATTTTCTAGACCATTAACCCTAATTTTATTAGTTACATGTATCTTCAGTTTTCAAAAAATCTAAATGTATCATTAAGACTATTTTGATATTTATTGTGTATAGTTTTTCCGATTAATCATTTTTCATTATAACATTTGTATATAGTTTTTTTCGATCTTTTACTGTGTATGGTTTCTTTGATGAATCATTTTTCATTATTGTGTATAGTGTTGTTTGATCTTTAGGAATATTTATGTCATCATTTTGAGACGGATGGAGTATAATATTTGTATCATCATGTTCATATTCATTTAATCTAGTTGTACTGGCGACTTCTATATCAGTAGGATATTGTACTTCTTTTGTAAAGGTTTTAGGCATGAGAGCATCGTGTTGAGAAGTGATAAAACATAGTGAGAATTGAACATGATGTTTCATGAGTCAACAGTTAAAAGATTTAATTGGGTGGAGATCGAGTCAGTTATGACTAGCTATCTGTGTTTTATACAACAAGTTTTTTGCTTCAATCTTTTAGAAATTCCTTTCACAGTAATCACTTGATCAATATTTTATGTACATGCAATAATGTCTGTATCTGAAAAGGTAAGTGAAGCATGTTCTGGAGCCCCTTTTTTACAAAGATAAGAAGAAAAACACACTAAGAAAGTTTGCAGCTCAGAAAAAGAAATTCGATCTATATTTTGTTGGTCACAGGTCACTAGTTTTGTTCTAAGAAAATTACAGAACTATGGATGAAAAACCGTTATGGAAATCAAGAGTATGACTAATAATAAAAGGATTTGAATAAGTGAATCCGATATTCAGTTCACAAATATTGCTCTTTAGCTTTTAAAACATTTTTTCACAAGTTCAGATCTTGTTTTATTTTCCTGGCCTTCACTCGTCTACTTACTATTTATTTGTCAAAGGACAAGGTGTTTACATTGAAGGTTAATATTTAAGTTAATTTTTATCTCAAGCATGATTAATTCACGATATGATAGCTTAGTTTTAATGTAATCACAACGCAATTTAATGGGTTTGTAAGTCCTGTGATATATAGGTTTGGGTCAGGTGTGGTATTTATCAATCAATATACTGTAAGGTCATTTACTAACAAACTAAAAATAGATTTAAAGACGGACATGTAGATTCTATATTTATATCCGATTTTGATTATTTTTGGGTACCATCAATCTTTGCTGCAGAGCATACGCGCTATGGAGGAAGAAAGACTTACAATTTATTTGAATTTGATTTCTGGAGTACGAACTTATAATTTTAACCTTGTAAGTTTAGTAAGTCAAGATACATTTTTGTTAAATAAGAGAAGAAAAGAGAAAAGACAGTTTTGATGTATAGGGTTGCATTGGATGGATAAGAGCTGAGGCTATGAGCATTTAAAAGTTATCACACATTGTTTGAAAGAGGAAAGTTAAACGAAGGGGGAGCTTTATAAACTATGAAAGAAGCAACAAGTTTAGGTACACTTTCATGGATGAGGTCAATAGGTGATCAAGGATGCTCATGGTCTAAGTTAGAGACGTCCATAGCACTTGGGAGGGTTCTACCTTGACACCGTGTTTCTCAAAGGAAAAAAAAAAAAAAAAAAAAAAAGCTTAAAAAAAGGGTTAAAGACACCATGATGTATCATACTTGTCACTTGCATCTTTTATATGCACCGAATAATTTTTTTGCTATTCTATGTACTAAATTTAATTTTATTGTATCTTTTGTTTACTTTATGACAACTAGCCGGGTACCCGCGCATTGCGGCGGTGGGTACCCGTGTCATTATATTTTCCGGTGAGAACTATGTTTTAGGTTGTAAAGAACATATTTTTTGTGGGTTTTTGTTTCTTTGTTTGGTGTGTGTTTTTTTAGATATGTAAATGTTCGGCTTTTATATGGTGCAAACATACATATGTAGTGTTCTAATATTAGGTTCGGAGTTAAGATTTTTTTTGTTTGTAAAATGTTTAAATTAATAATGATATAGTAAATAGATAGCAGTTTTGGTCATAAAGCCTTTCTTTATTACTTGGCTTTTAATGTATTGACCATTTGTTATTTCATTTATTGTTATTGATTAATGACTTATTATTTCTTAAAAAGGAAAAGTTTTTGGTCTTACATTTTTAAGACTACTTCTTTTAGCAAGTCCCAAATCTATTATAAAGTAGTATAGACTATGATACATATAGTAGCAAAAAAATGAGGGGCAAAGTAAAAAAAAAAAAAAAAAAAAAAAAAATCGAGTTTAGTATATAGGATAGCAAAAAAGATGTTCGATATATATAAAAGGTGCGAGTGACAAGTATAATATATTATGGTGTCATAAGCCCTAAAAAAACGGTGTTTATTAAATTGTTTTTTACGTGAAGAAAAAGAAAAGAAAAATAACCGTAATTTATGTTTTTGTGCTTAGAGCATGTACAATAATAACGCCGGAACCGGCGTTATTGCCGCGCTACCCGGCGTTATTTGGTGTTATTGTTGGAAGGATGGCGTTATTTGGGTGTTAAAGGGGCGGCGTTATTGCCCCAACGCCCGGTTTTTTTTTTTTTTTTTTTTTATGCCCCTAAATGAGGGGTTGTTTTTGTAAATTGTTGGGAATGTTATTGATGTTATTGGGATGTTATTGTTGTGGGTGTTTTTTGAGGATGTTAATGTTAAATGTTAAAGCTGATGTGACGCTGACGTGTACGGTGTTATTGGTGTATGGTGTTATTGTTGTATATGCTCTTATAGAAGAGCAAAAGAGAATGTTCAAATTATGTATGTCTTTTACTTCTATCAAAAGTCAACAAAGTCTTTACACAAAATATTTCAATATATATATATTTTTTTTCTCGCAAATATAAGAGAAATATTTTTATAACAAAGTCCTTTCCTTTTCTTTTCCCTTTAAATTCCTTTTCATTTCTTCAAAAATAACGTTAAGAACACAAAAAATAATATTCTTCCTTTACTTTCTTCTCAATTTGTAACTCAAGAACACACTTTAAGATCTGCCTAAGTTATATCGTAGTTTGTTGATTGCAATTTGGTTGCTTTTATGAAACCAAGAGTGTTAGTCTTTAAAAAAAATTCTAAGAAAGAATAATCTTAGGTGTGGATGAAAAGTTGCTCAAAATATATTTTTATTGCAACCAAACTTCACATTTCGTTTTATTTAATAATGAATACTATTATTAGTGTAGTATACATCAATTATTTATAACAAGTAATTCGAACCCGCCGCAGCGCGGCGGGAGTGTTTTGATACATTATTTTGTCAACATTTGTTAGTATACAATTCGTTCCATACAATGTGTAAGTCATAGTTTATTAAACAAAATTCCCAACTTTATACTTGATTAATGACTGAACTCTAGACCTGACGCCGACATGATACTGATGACGGTGGTGTACCAACAACGGCATCCGCGCCCGTTCTTGAACCATAAATCTGCAAGCAGTAATTATAAGCGTAAATGACAACAACAATATAAAGAAAAGCATCAAAGGATCAGACAAAGTAGCTTTCTCTTTGTATTTACTGATTTAACTTTGGACTACAGAACCTCAAGAACTATACTGGTCCAAGAACACACCAAATATAGTCAAATTCTCTACACACCTACCTGGCATTTCAACATTTACAACGATTTAGTAGCCTCTCCGCTAGTACATAAAATATGCTCTTAAATTACTAATCATTTTACACCGCATCATAATAAGCGTAACCTCCAAAAATAGAGTAATCTCAAATCCAACTGCATTGCCTTTAAAACTCAACATCACCTATCTTAGTAACTGCAACAGTTATGCGCAGGTTTTACATGATTTTTTTCGTTATGTATTGATATCTAGTATGGACTTTTAATAAACTTATATATTGTACCTGTACGTATACGTGAGGTCCTAGACAGTCTAGGAATGCCTCGTCCCCGACAATCCTGATGTGCGTGTCTGTGTGTTATCCGAATGTCGTTACTGATGGCAAATTGCGTTGTCCCGACACACCTATAACAGCAAATGCTGAAAAGTTTACTAATGGATTGTAATATTATTTGTCACATGAGTAACCATTTTCTGGATTCCCATAACAAAGGACACGTACGGTCACACCAACCCAACGAAGTATATGTTTGTCTACTAAACCCGATTCAATGTTTATTGTAACACCTCTACATCTCTAGCTTGTTCCTCTTTTTCCATCCATTCTTTATTCTTTATTTTATTCCCTCTAAAAGCTTTTTTTAATAGTACGTACCAAGTTTTTTTGATAGTGGAGTTGCTGCTCCGAAAAGCCTGCTCATCCCTTATTAGCGTGTTCTTCCTGTACGAAACACATAAAGCATCCTTGATTGAGTGGAAACAAATACAACATTGACATTTATGTAACATATTTTTGGTGTTTGAAATGGTCTTATTACTTTTGGCAAAGGTGCTTACTATTTTAGCTTTGTTGCTTTGTTCATTTTTTGCTAGTTCAAAAACAATCTTTGTCATTTAAAGAAACGTTGGATTTTCACAATTTCGATTCTTTATACTTCCAAAGCATGGCATAGTAACAACTAATGGTTGAAATATGCAGGTAAAAAAGCTAAGTATGTACTCATATATATAAATGGCTGAATAGCTAAATGTTTTATAGCTCAACCATTGTCTAAACCAAATTCCTAAGTCAGTTGGGTATAAAATACTTCGTATTAGATAAATAATTAGAGAGATGCATTTTGTAATCCATATTTCACATCTTCAAATTCTATCTTTTATAAATATAGTCAACTATAGGATTAAACCCTTACATGTAATAAGTAAACTTAAGGACTTTGCCGGACAACATAGCGATGATCTTTATAGGGTTCATTATGTCGTAAACACGGTCACTGAATTCATGTTTTTTGGAATGCTAAAGAGATTAACTTCTAAATGCTGTGAATATACATGCAAATTTGCGGGATAAAAAAATGTTGGAAATACGTACCGTGCCACTGAACCATGCCACTGAAGTCTTTTCCTGTAATCCAATTTTGTAACTCCTAAACCAATCTGAATTTGTTCACCCCATCCCCATACCATTACCACTTCCTTTTCTGCGCAAAATTTGTAGCAAGTGGGTAAATAACATGCATAAGAGTTACATTTATATCCAAATATACACTAACAAAAATTGAAACTTGTCTATGCACTTACCCGATTTGCAAACTGGAGTTGCAATCCAAAGGCTGGAAGAACCCTTGTGGTTGAGTATGTTCATGTTGTTGCCCATACGTGCAGTTTCACACGGTAACATATTGGAAGTTTGTAAGCCCCGCTTGTTGTATCGCCAGAACATCTGGGCCTCAAATATATCCGAACATGGGCTAAGATGCGGCCTAAGATAACAAATTATTATTTTATACAATATTATAATATAGCTATGATACGCTCCGCTCCATTATATCTTATATCAATGTGGCGACTAAAGAGCACAAAAACTATTACATTTACTTACATTGGGTTGTAGAATGTGATTGCCAGTATTTGTATGTGTGCCACTTAATCGCTGCTCTGTCATTTCCGACTGTATTATACATCTTCAGCAGAATTTAGAGACTCCAAAACACAGCACAACATTTTCTGAAATTTTGAAGCCCTGTCAATTTTTACAATCCCGATTAGCAAGCAAAAAAGGCGCTGCATTGGATGAAAAATTAGTTATATTTTTTAAGGATCGAAATCTAGTTAATTTTATTCTTATCCAAGCTTTCGCTGGAGGTCATGAACACAGTGACACACGATGCTTACTCTTTTATATCATTCTAGTCCAAACCTCATGTTCTTCCTCAATTATTCGTCATAACTGGAAGGGGGCGGTGATGATTGAATCTGCTATGGAGCTGGATGTATGACCTGTTAAACAAATTCAAAGTTATGAGATTATACACCTTTTATGAAATTTAAGCTTATACTGAAGGAAAATATATCGTTAACACCTTTGGTGTTAAAGTTGACACCGACAACTTCCACTTTCGTCTAGTTTTTGTTTGTGCGGCTTCCCTAACCTTTGACAGTTTACCAGAAGGCCCATTCAGCCGAGTTTCCCCAGCGGTCACATATCTAAACAAATCCAAAAGTAGAACAGGCTGTGAGTAAGTAATAGCGGAGGAGATTAAGTCATCGAGGGTTACCTTATGTTGGCCTATAATCAAAACCTTTTAAGCATGCCACAATAAGTCACTGCTCGTTAATCAACAACTCTTCAACCCGCAATGTGCTCATGCAAAACAGTTATTTCGGGCCCAATCTATCAAGATCCTAATCCGGTTGTTCATATGCCTCATTATCGCAAATGCACATAGCTGAAAATCATTCATCAAAGAACATTGAGTCAAGCTCCAATTATGTATCAAACACTTCACCAATTCCCACAATACCACCTCAACTGACTACAAATATTCAAGTATTTCTCAAGGATTTAGTCATTTGGACTTATCCCAAGTGTCTCAGTTGGTAAATTAAAGTCTAAAGATGTTCACGTAAATGTCAAATTCTAATTGTAAACAATTACATGTAAAATGACTCTTACCTCGACATGTTAGCATGTCACATGGCAATAACTACATTCTTTTATCAGTATTTCAAACCGTTGTGTTACATGCCTCAAAGCAGGCATGAAACATGCGTCAAGCAAACCCGATACCTGAAAACAAATCAATATCCTGAAATTAGCTTTTCCAAAAAAAAATCTTTTCATTTTCAGTTAAGAAACATAAACCTAGAACCAATTTAGCCATCAAGTGGATATACAAAAATCCGAAAACATAAGCTAAAACATCCCCTCGCAAGTCTAAATCAACATTTATTCTATTATCTAATCTAACAACCATCTTTTTAAGGGTGAAAACTAAAGATACGCAACGTGGTTTTTCAGAACTACCGATGTACGCAACGAACTTTGAAAATTACCATTGTACGCAAAATACTTTCAAATTTGGAACAATGTACGCAATATGACCGGTAACTAACAAGTTACTAGGTCAAAAAGTTTGAAAAATGACATAAATGGTCCCTGTGGCATGCGTTGACTTTCACAGGTCATCCATTGACTTTATTTTTGGTTAAAAAAGTTTCAGTAATAGTCCTTATGGTCATTGGCTTTCAGATTTAGTCCTTTTATTCCGTTTTCATCAGTTTTTGTCCGTTTTTCTTACGTTTTGTCCGTTTTACTTACGTTTTTATCGGTTTTCATCCGTTTTTGTCCGTTTTTCTTACAATTTCTTAGGTTTTTGTCCGTTTTTCTTACGTTTTGTCTATTTTCTTTCGTTTCTGCCCGTTTTTGTCCATTGTTCTTATGTTTTGTCCGTTTTTCTTACGTTTTTATCAGTTTTCATCCGTTTTTGTCCGTTTTTCTTATATTTTGTCCGTTTTTCTTACGTTTCTGTACTATTTGAACATATTGAAAATTTTTTCCAAAAAGAAAAAAAAACTTGGAATTTTTTCGCAAATTTGAAAAAAAAATTCCAAAAAAATTGGAAAAAAAAATATTTCCAAAAAAAAAATAAAAAAATTTTAAATACCAAAAAATTTGAATAAAAAAAATTATTTTTCAAATATATTTTTTTTAAATCTTTAAAAAAAAAATTTGAATTTTTTTTTTTCAAAATTTTCAATTTCGACATATTGAAAAAAAAAATTTGAAAAAATTTTCAAATTTTTTTTTTGGAAAAAAATTTCCAATTCCGATATATTGAAAATTTTGAAAAAAAAAATTCAAGATTTTTTATAAAATTTGAAAATTTCCAATTTTTTTAAGATTTAAAAAAAATATATTTAAAAAAAATATTTTTTTGAAGATTTTTTATAAAAATTTGAAAAATATTTTCGAAGATTTTTTAAAAAATTTAAAAATTTCCAATTTTTAAAAGATTTTTTTTTTAAATATTTGAAAAATATTTTTTTTATTCAATTTTTTTTTTTAAATTTTTTTATTCAATTATTTTTTTTAAATTTCAAATTTTTATATTTTTTTTCAAATTTTTTTTTCGGAAATATTTTTTTTCCAATTTTTTGTTAACATTTTTTTTGGATTTTTTTTTTTCAAATTTGGGAAAAAATTCCAATTGTTTTTGGAAAATTTTTTTCCAATTTTTTTTTCTTTTTGGAAAATTTTTTCAATATGTTTAAATAGTACAAAAACGTAAGAAAAACGGAGAAAATGTAAGAAAAACGGATAAAAACTGCTAAAAACATAAGAAAACGGACAAAACGTAAGAACAACGGACAAAAACGGATGAAAACTGGCAAAAACGAAAGAAAACAGACAAAACGTAAGAAAAACAGACAAAAAATTAAGAAAAATGTAAGAAAAACGGATGAAAACCGATAAAAACGGACAAAACATAAGAAAAACGGATAAAACGTAAGAAAAACGGATGAAAACGGAAAAAATGACTAAATCTGAAAGCCAATGACCATAAGGACTATTACTGAAACTTTTTTAACCGAAAATATAGTCAATGGATGACCTGTGAAAATCAACGCAAGCCACAGGGACCATTTATGTCTTTTTTCAAACTTTTTGACCTGGTAACTTGTTAGTTACCGGTCATATTGCGTACATTGTTCCAAATTTGAAAGTATTTTACGTACAATGGTAATTTTCAAAGTCGTTGCGTACATCGTTAGTTCTGAAAAACCACGTTGCGTATTTTTAGCTTTCACCCTCTTTTTAACTACAATTTCTAACAATAAAATCATAACACAACAGAAATATATAAATATAATAATAATAATAATCATAATAATAATAACCCAATTGAATATTTGAAATATCAAAAATTTAAAACTAAAATTAAGTGTACCTTCTACATGTCATTTAAGAATCAAACCCTCGTTTGTTATTCTTTTTCTCCATATCCGCCTCGCCACACAACCTAAAAACACGGAAGACTTTTTTTAGAGGAAGAAGATAATATAACAAAATTACTCGTATCTAATTATTCATTACCACTTACCTCTTATTTTGTATATTGAACAAATCACATAAACCGAAAGCATAAGAGGCGAATCGAATAATAAAGTTGCAACTGTTGTTCGATGATTGAAGAATCGAATGTTGAAGCGGTAGGTCGGCTAAGATGAATCTAGAAAAGTGAATGGCGGTTTGATATGTTGATATGATCTAAAAGAGGCGAAGGTACTGTTTGTTCATGTACATCTACACATTGGGCTAAAGCAATAGATAATTTGAGCTCAAGCAATAGGGCAGTTAGATAAATTTATTATTCAGTGAATATAATAACATAGTTAGGATGAGGCTTGTGCCATATATACTTAGGCCCCGTTTGGTTTGTATATGAGTTTAGGATTTGGATTTGGATTTGGATTTAAATTTGGAATAAGATTTGGATTTAGATTTGATATATAATAAAAAATATATATTATTAAAATATATAAATAATTAAAAAATATATAAATGAAGAGTGAGAAGTATAAATGAAGAGTGAGAAAGAGAGAATAAATAAAAAGGACCCACAACTTTGTCAAATCCGACCCTCCCTCTCTCCTTTTGATACAGTGCCTATATTTGTGATTGATGGCAAATTCTTAATCCAAATTTGGTAACCAAACAAATGATTTGTCATTTCAAGCCCAAAACCCAATCTAGCCCCTTCAACCAAACGGACCCTTATATAAATTCTTGCAAGTGGCCAAAAGCAATTTAACCCAACTCAAGCCAACCGCGTATTTGCTACCCTACTATCAACAACCAAGTCTTTTGCTGTAAGTACATTTGAAAAATACATAAGAGAACAAACCAAGCAATTTCATTGAAATATACATAACAGACAAACACGAAAATTTCCACAAAATAAATCATGAGTTTAATAACATGGAACTTGAAGGGCTATTCAATAGCCACATAGATATGTAAACAAGGAATGGATATAAATAAAGAATCATCAAAAGCTTACGTATAGTAGAGAGTGATATGATAAGTTATTCCATGAGGTCCGTCGACTATCAAATAATCTAAAAATTCTATTTCCTTGACGTTGATACCTGTCGTAAAGAACTCTTTACATTTTCACTTTGCTTATATTAAAACTTTTAAAATGTACGATTTTATGGCAATTCTGCAGAACTGCATTAGGGATTGTCTTTGATAAGCGTTTTGAAACTAATTATTGTATGATTATCAGGACTTTTTGCAACAGTCAAAACTAATGTTTGGATACTGCTTCCAGTTATTTGATTAGTTTGTATTGTACCAACTAAAACATAAGTAAAATTCATAGGTCGAGAAAGGATATTCACAAATTATGTGTAGACAATAGACTAAACAGAATGTGTTTTAATAATTCCAAACAAATATAGCAAAACTGAAAAGGATTAATGGCGTGGATTTTTAAATTTTTTCTTTGGTTATTTTCACATAATTAAAGCTTGGACTAGACTTTTGGCGTCAACAGAAACTTAAAACGTGTAGGTCCTTTGGAACAGCCATCAAATTTATATAAATAGGTTGTATCTTAAACTCATTTTTCTCCACAACTTACATATCTTATCAATCAAAGTTTGAACACTTGTTTCTACAAAGGAGAGGAACATAAAGAAAGCAATCTCAGAGGTATTCTCTTATAAATGTTATTTTACAAATATATTGATTACCGTTTAATTTACATTATGTTTGCTTGCTTCAGTTCAATACGATCTATTGTTTTATGTTGCTTGTTTATATTTACTTTTATAGCAATTCTTAAATGATAAAAAAAAAATACACTATGTCACTTCACCATTACACGAGTGAATTAAGTAAAACCAAACCACCAGGTTGTATACTGCTGGATACATATATAGTAGGAGGAGGATACGTTTATAAAAATAGGCTATTTTGTTTACTTAACGAGAGTAGTGATGTTCCTGTTTAGTTGTGGTTTTTTTATTATGAAAAGAACTAGTTGATCTTGACTAACGGTTATCATTATTAGCCGAACCAAGATTAAAAGTGACCGGTTGCAATAAAGAGTTTAAACTCTTGGTATAAGAGGAAGGAAAATAAAAATAAAAAAAACTACGATTTCAATTGAAAGATTAAGTTTAATATAAATTGAGTTTTATTTTCACCTACTAAGAGATCAACAAAGCAAGTTTTAGAAACACAATTCTTTTTTGTCCAGATTGCAATTAAGAAATTTTAAAAATTTTTTACCAAAATTAACATCAAAGTTTCATCAATGTCTTGTAAAACACCACGGGACTCACTAATTCCGCCACCGGCTATCATAACTTAGTTTAATTGCTCATTATTTAGTGTTCAAGCTTGTGAAGATAAAGACTAGAAAAGATATAGTAAGTAACTAAGTATTGGTTGACATAGGGTTTGTCATACGGTACCATTATACACTTGGCCAAAAAAAATAAATAAATAAATAAAATAAAAAAGCGTTCATTAGAGAAGAAAAAAGAAAAAAAGAAAAAAATATTATGTTTTGTTTTATTAGATCATTGTGTCAGAACGGTAAAATAAACAATAATATAAAAATAAAATAGCTTGAAGTAAGTAGTTTTAGTCTAAAAGATTTTGTTATGGAAGAAGCAACACAAGGATACAACAAAAAAAAAACTAGCGGAACCAAGTTTTTCATAAAACCCCTTTAATATTTAAGATGTCTTTGTCACTGAGTTCGTCAAGCACTCCACGTAGATTGGCCAGGGCCATAGATAGTTAAGGAGGATGGGGGCCAACCTCTTTCATGACCTATGGCCCCAGTGTGTCACTTGGTTAGCATTTCTAGAAAGCGTGAGCTACCACTCATGCAACGACAAGGACCCGCAACACTCGAAGGAGCCAGCAACCACCCGAATCACCTATAATTATCAATAAATAACAAAATAATTACATGTGTTATCACTTACTCTGAAAGGTCCTATCACTTGCCCCAAAGGGTGCTAATTCACATAAGACATTTATAATATCGTAATTAACCATTTCCACACTCTTGCATACTTTAACACATTAGTTTATCACAATTCAAACATTTTTTACTTAATCACACTTTGCGTAATTCAATGTATGCCCAAAGGGTCCTATTTCATATACCATACTGGCATACTCAATATATGAACGCCACTCTCAAGCACTTGACTATTCACGTATAAACTTAACATTTTCACTCTTTATCAATTCAATTATTCTCATATCATAAAACCTCCATCCTATCTTTATCACGACATACTAATCATATTAGCCTAATACTTCACTTATACGTAGTACTTTAGCTATCCACATTTCATAAGGCATTTCAGATAATTTATAACTCATATAAACATGATACTTTATCATCCTTTTACGCATTTGCTTAACCCATTGTAAGCACGTTTAATTGACTACTATCACTTATAATTCATTTGCTTCATACCGACATATCTACTTCACCTTGCAATAATCTCCATAACACATTCCGCACACATAACTTTTACTTTAATCACTAATTCATATAATTTGCTCACCAATACTAACATTTATAAACGGTCACAATTATAGATTACTGTGAAAATATATCATTACACTCATGATAATTTATTTTAAATTAGTGCCAAGTACTTACCTTCATCTAAAGCTAGTCAACTAAGCATTAAATCCTCATCAACATTCTCCAAATTTTTCTATACAAGGAATCATTTATACATAAAAACTAGCATCCAGATACCCTTATAGAATCATGTCACTTACTTTCAAAATCCTCTTTTCATTACCCGTCCCCATCATAATTAACAAAGAAGATGACGATGTTACCATCATCTGACTATGGTCTAATAATCAATTTAACTTAAACATGCTTTTACCCAAAACCCCACAAATTTATTGCAGGAACCCTAATCTTAAAGTTGTACAAATTAGGAATTCTTTCCATGGGTTCTTTGCCTCAAATTACTAAACACTTTCTACATAGTGCTCCTCCACTTAAACTTCCCAATAGCTTGAAGAACTTGATCGTTAATTGGTTCCTCTTCATCTTCTATTCAAGGAACTTAAGCTCCATCATCTAACTCATCAAAATTTATCGAATCCCCCTCTTGATCATCAAATTCGTCAGTTCCACACACGCACACTTGCGCATTCTTTGAATAAATGTGCAGAAGAATAAGGAAGAACCCAACTAAAATCTGATTTTGATGAATTTACACTTTCAGTCTCTCAAGTTTCACTTTTTGATGCTTTATACCCCAAGTTCATAAGTTATGGCATTATTACTATATATACTAAAAGGCAGGAATGAAAATAGTAACACGTACTGTAGCAACAACAGTGCTCTCTACAGTTGTAAAAAAAAATGGTTCCTGAGGTTATGGATCAGTTGCGAAGTTAATCCTTAACGGCCGTTACTTAACACTCGTTACTTAACTTTGCAAGTAGTCAATAACCTCAGGGACTGTTTCTGTACAATTGTTTAGCGAGAATTTACAAAAAAAAAATGTCCTTAGCATTATCAAGTTACAAGAATAGTCCCTCAGGTTATCTATAAGTTTCAAAGTTAGTCCCTAAGGACTAACTTTGAAACAGCCCGATAATTTTAGTGGCTTTTTTCGTAAAAAAACTCATAATATTTTCAGCAATATTTTACGAAAATAGTACCTGTGTTTATCAATCTTTTGCATATTTACTCCTTAATGAATAACTTACTATACGAAAATAGTCTTTGGGTAATTATTTCGTTTCAAATGCGCGGGTTCGCCCACTTGTTTCTAGGCTAATACAGTAGTCAATAATTTTTCCATTTTGGGGTGTAACATATAATACACAACATGTGTCAACATTAAGATCGTTAGATCAACCCAAAATCCCGATACTTTCTTACAAGTAGACTTATATTCCTCAAAGATAAATTAGGTTTGCTTTCATCCTTTTAACACACATCATATACACAAGATATCATGTTCATTTATCACTTTGATTTGTATTAAGCGTTACTCATGTTAAGAAAATCACTCATATTTCGCGGTATTTTATATTATAACAAGAAATTTAACATACGATCAAAATCATTTTTCACAACCACCATTTAACTAACATGAGAAAAGTTCATTATAGAACCCATATTTGCCATAGAACCAATCAACCAATCATAGCCACTCATTTCTTTTATTAAAAATATATTCACATTTTTTTTGAAAATTAAATATCTCACAAACCGTTAATCGTTACGTAAAAAAAATTATACCATCTCGACGAGAATTAAATTATTTTTCTATAGATATGCATTGTTATATACTTTCGACGAACTTTTTTTTTTTTAAAATTTCGTCCAGAAAAATCACATGTGATTTGTAAGAATCACATGTGATTTGTAAGAATCACATGTGATTTCTTAAAATCATATGTGATTTGATTTTTACGAATCACATGTGATTTTTAAAAATCACATGTGATTTTTACAAATCACATGTGATTTTTCTGGATGAACTTTTAAAAAAACAAATTCGTCGAAAGTATATAACAATGCATATCTATAGAAAGATAATTTAATTCTCGTCACGATGGTGTATTTTTTGTAGCTTGAAGATTTACCGTTTGCAAGATATGTTGTTTTAAAAAAAATGTGAAAATAAAAAAATGGATGAATGTGATTGGTTAATTGGTTCTATGACAAATTTGAGTTCTACATGGATCTCAACTCTAACTAACATACGTAAACAATGTGTATGCACAGGAGCCTTAAAAAATGTTTTATTAATCCCAAATAATAAAGAATTGTAACAATAGATGTAGAAAAAAAAAACATTAATCCCATTTAGACATGGACCATATAATGGATAATGGATAATGTAGTTCAAATAAGTTTAAGGAGGTAATTTGCATACTCTCATAAGTGATTGGGATACTCAAATTTAAAATGTTTAGACATTTATATCCTTTCAGATGGAACATGACTAGGGGTGGAAACGAGCCGAGCCGAGCCCGAGCCTACCAGTGCTCGAGCTTGGCTCGTTTATATATATAAAGCTCGAGCTCGGCTCGCGAAAATTTTTAAAAGCTCGAGCTCGGCTCGGGCTCGACTAACTTATATAACATGTTGAATGAAATAAAGCTCGAAAGCTCGAATCACACTAGGCTCGAGCTCGTTTAGTTTTTAAGCTCGTATATGTTAGAAAATATATATACAAATATTATATTTTGGGTTCGTTTAGGCTCGGGAGCCTAATCGAGCTTTATATATAAAGCTCGAGCTCGATTATTAAACGAGCTCAAATTTAGGCTCGAACTCGTTTAGGCTCGGCACGTTCGAGCTTTTTACCGATCCGATCTCGAGCTTTTCACGAGCGACTCGACTCGTTTTCACCCCTAAACATGACTAAAAGTAATGTGAGGATACATACGTCAAGACACTTTAAATGTGAGTGTCCCAAACATTTATGGGAGTTTGCAAATCACCTCCGTGAGTTTAATTAAAAAGCAAATTACTAAAACGAACCATATACACATTGATATTACGAAACCGAACTTTTTTCCCACACTTTACCAAAGTGACCAAAAAATGTCATTTTCATTTTCCATTGTCCCCACATGTCACAATCATACGCAAACATAACCCGTGTGGTGTCTTTGTCTACTTTTTGTATGCATGCAATCCAAAACGAAAGACTCCATTTACTGGTGCAAATTCTTTCTTTGAACAGATAAGAGCCACATCTACCTCGCTCACCATCTTCAAGCTTCAAACCTAGCTCACCATCTTCAAACTTCAAACATAGCTCACCATCTTACTCGCTCACCATCTTCAAGCTTCAAGCTTCAAACCTAGCTCCCCATCTTCCTCGCCTTAACTCCACACACGCCCAACACACGCCTAGGACCATCTTCCTCGCCTAGGACCACGCCTAGGACCATCTTCCACGCCCAGGCTCCAGGCCACGCCCAGGCCCACGCCTATCTCACCCTCTCGACCAGGGCACGCCCTCACTTGTTACTGGTTTGTACCACGCCCAAACTTCTCGCCCAGGAATTGGTTATACACGTGTACGGTTTAAAACCTATTATGATAGGAATCTAACATATAATATTGAAAAGTTCATTTTAAAAAAATGTATAAGCGATGTTTATATGTGTAAAGTAGCAGTAGAAAGTGTTCGTTTAAGAAATTTTCTCTTAATTAAAACCTAGAAGAGGTAGACGCATTTAATCAAATGGACTCGGCGTCAACGGACAGTCAACGTACTAATAACCGTGTGGGTCCATGGTTAAGTTAGAAAAAAGTAAAATATTTGTAACTCATTTTCTTATCACAACTTTCATCTTATCCATCAAAAGTTTGAACACACTTGTATTTCAAAGAAACCAATCTCACAGGTATTTTCTTATAAATGTTTTAAAAAAAAAAAAAAATTACTGCTTATTTTTAGATTGCTCAGTTGCTTGTATATTTGTTAATACAATGTATGCTTGTTTTACAACATTTCTCCAATGATAAAATCCACATTGCCCTTCATCATTGAATTAAACCCAAATCTTAAGGCTGACAACTATATTGTTGGATTCATAGGAGGGTAGATATATAGCTTTATAATACTAGGCGGTGTTTGTTTTAAGCTGACTTTTTGGTTAAGAGTTAATAGTTTTATTTCAACTTATACTTTATAAGCCTAAAATTCTTGGCTTATTTTGAGACTTAATAAACTTGTTATGATATAATAACATTATATAAGTACGTAAATCTCAAAATTAGCCAAAAAAATTCGATCTTATTACATATAAGCCAAAATCAGATAAGCTCGAAAGCCCAAAAACAAGCTTGAACAGTTAACAAACACCCCCAAGATCTACTCTCTAAACATCTTTTAAATAGATATACCTTAAAGAGAGAAAGCTTTGTCTAAAGACAGTCTATTAGTCTTCTTTGTTTACTTGACGAGAATAGTGATGTTCTAAACAGTTACGAGTAATATCTTCGAAGAAGTTAGAGCTTCTGTAACAAATGGTATAGAATAACTTTTTTGATCAAATAAGTTACTCAAAACTTTTTTTTTATCGATGAGAGAAATAGTATTTTTTTTCATTTAGATTAAAGCATCTTCAAGTCTTGTAAAAATTTAAATAAATATATATTTATTATAAAGTATAAAAGAAGCTTTATTTTGACTTTTTTTCTACATTAGTGTAACTTTTGATACAAGTTGTACCATTTTTTTATGACAAAAGCTGTAGGGTTATTTTAAGGAAAGTGTTAGGGGTAGAATGATTATTTATTTAATTTAAAACTAAAATAAAAGTTCACTATTTGAGACTCTGATTGTTACAAGTTTTTATGACTTTCCTCATTTTTTTTCTTTCTTGTTTTTCTTAACAGTGAAAATGATTGAGGTCATTGTAACTACAACTTCCAAGGTGATACTGGAAAAGGCATTTTCTTTAGCTGGTAACGAAATTGCCACTGCTTGGGGTTTCAAAGATAATTTGACGCTCCTTCATGACAAGTTTGAGATGATTCGGGCCTGGTTATGTGATGCCGAGCGACGAAAGGGTTCAGAGGCTGTGAAAGTATGGCTGAAACAGCTAAGAACTGTGGTGAGCGAAGCTGATGATCTATTGGATGAGGTTGAGTATGAAGTGTTAAGGCGTGAGGTAAAGAAACGAGATCACACAACTAGAAAGATATGTTGTCGCCCAAGTTTGAAAAAGTTTTCATTTCGTAGAGAAATGGGTCATAAGATCGAAAACATTATCACGAAGTTGTCACAGATCAACAAACACGCACTCGAGTTAGGACTACAAATTGAACAACAAGGCCCTATTCCAAATAGTCTTCGTAACGAGACTCACTCGTATTTAGACGAATTCAAAATTGTTGGGAGGGAGAACGACGAACTGCAAATTATTGAGCTTTTAACGGAATCCACAAAAGAAGAAAAACTTACGATCATTCCTGTTGTGGGAATGGGTGGGATTGGGAAGACCACTTTAGCTAAGTCGGTCTACAATAATCCAAAAATCCAGAGACACTATGATGTCAAAGTTTGGTTGTGTGTGGCTGTTAAGGTCGACATCAAAAGACTTCTGGAAATGATCTATGAATCCCTAACCAGTAAGAAATGTGAGTCACCAACCATCGAAAAGTTGATTACAAAGCTTCGAGAAGAGTTGGGATCAAAGAGATATTTGCTAGTCTTGGATGATGTCTGGAACGAAGATAGGACATACTGGGATGAGTTCAGGAGTTGTGTGGTAAACGTGAATTCACAAAATGGAAATGGCATTATTGTCACCACACGAAAACTTGAAATCGGAACAAATTATATGAAAAAGAATTCTCGTACTTTGCAAGGTCTTTCAGATGATGATGGTTGGTTCATGCTTAAAGAAAGAGCAAATCCGTTGCCAGAATTGGAAGAAATAGGGCGCGATGTTGTGAAAAAATGTCATGGTTTGCCATTGTTAATAAAGGTAATAGGAAGCATGTTGCAAAATTACAGTGGTGACCAACATAAGTGGTTGTCCGTCCAAGAAAGCATGGTTTGGGGTGAAGAAGAAGGTGACATGGTTCTAAGGATCTTGAAACTAAGCTTTGATAATTTGCCGAATTCGATTTCAAAGCAATGCTTTGCATATTGTTCAATATTTGAGAAGGACACAGTTATGAAAAGGGAAGAACTTATCCAACTTTGGATGGCATTGGGGTTGCTTCAAGTGGATGGCACGAGAAACCGTGATATGGAGGATGTGGGAAATGATATTTTCAAAATCTTGGCAAGCAATTCCTTGTTCCAAGATGTTGAAATGGATGAGTATGGTTACGTGTATAGTTGTAAGATGCATGATCTAGTCCATGATCTTTCTTTACGTATTTCGGGTGATGAAAGCTTGTGTTTGCTGGTTCCGACTAGCGATAAAGTACACAACCCTCAATTAAAACATCTATCTACGCACCATGAAGAATCCAACAATTCATTTTTGTATAAATTCAAAGAGGAAACGGGAAGTAGAAGTTTGCACACGTTGTTTCTGAAAGGAACGGGGAAGAAGATTTCATTTCAAGTTTTCAAGTGCCTGCGTGTCTTAAAGTTAACTGGCAATGGAAAAACAAGGATAGATGAGTCAATTGGAGATTCGGTCCATCTGAGGTATCTTGATTTGTTAGGTATCACGATCCGCGTTTTTCCGAAATCTATTATTAAACTTCATCATCTGCAAACATTGAAGCTGGGTTACTGTTACGGTTTGACGAAGTTCCCAGAAGGCATGCGGAATTTGATAAGCCTACAACATCTTGATTCTGAATATTTTTTTAGATCCCCTAAGGACGTGGGACAGTTGACTTCTCTACGAACATTGTCCTACTTTAGCGTGGGTCGAAAGAAAGGATATCAGATTAAAGAGCTAGGCCGTTTGAAACACCTTGGGGGGAAGCTTCACATTTTTAATCTTGAAGAAGTTAGCAGCAAAGAAGAAGCTAGCAAGGCAGATTTAGTTGGAAAGAGAAATCTATACAAGATAAATTTATCTTGGAAGGAAAGCAATGAGGGTGTGAGGCAGAAGGACAAGGATATATTGGAAGGCTTGCAACCCCCTGCAAATGTGAAAAGCTTGACAATCATAAACTTTTCAAGTGACTGTTTTCCTGAGTGGGTGATGAAAATGTCAACCAGTACTAGAGGGGAATGGATTCTCCTTGACAAGCTTGTGGATGTCACATTATCTGGGTGTCGCAACGTCCTCAGTCTTCCAATGGTTTGGAAGCTGCCACTTCTTCGTGATCTTGTGTTGAAGGATATGGACAACTTGACAAGTTTAAGTAGCTCTGTTGGCCAAGGATCAAGTGAGCCTGTATCTCTATCGTTGAGAAAGCTCGAACTAAGTAGTATGAAAAGGCTGGAAAAGTGGACAGATGCTGCAACGAACTCCTCAACGATGATATCGCCTGTGCTCGAGACGTTGTCCATTTGGAATTGCCCGAAGATCATCCTCTTAGATGAACATTATCCCCATCCTCTTGTTAAATTAGATATATACAACTGCACAAATCTCGAGTCCATTCGGAGTTTACAAGGGCTCACATCTCTTGAAATTCTAAAAATCATAAACTGTGATAGTCTTTTAGGAATACCCGATTTGCACAACCTTGGTGGTTCTTTGAGGGAACTGCAAATTGAAGATTGTTACAAACTGACTTCCTTGCCTAGTGGAATTGACAGTCTTACCTTGTTAAGGGTGTTAAAACTTGGTCCATTCTGGAAGGAGCTTGATTGTTTCCCAAGTCTCAAAGGGATAGAGAAGCTGAGGAGCAACCTTCGGTCTTTAGAATTGTATGGTAGGAGTAATTGGGAGTCAATTCCGGAAGAAGTAAAACACCTCACCTCACTGGTGTCGTTTGGGATATGGGAATTTGGTATACGAGAAATTCCAATGTGGTTAACCAATATGTCATCTATCAAATTTATCAGTTTCGTAGACTGCCCTGGGCTAGATAAAGACTCTGTTTTGAAGGGAGCGCCAAGGGAAGCAGAGTATGTCGAATTTGATGGAGTTGTATATTGATTTCGTAATGAAATTTTATTGTTAACTGAGATTCATTGAGAGCGGTTTGATAGTGACAGTTGACTTGATTAAATGTATTCTATTTTTAAATGTATTCCATATAGGTACTTTATTAATTGCAACACTGATAGCACATAATATTGTAATCTATTTATCTTTAGAAATAAAGGTAATTTATTAAATGTATTCTATTTTTAAATTTCAGTTGTATTTTGATTTCGTAATGAAATTTGATTGTAAACTCAGATTGGTTTGAGTAATTTTTATTTTCTGATTGACTATGAGATGAATGGCGGTAGCTACTCTTGTTTTGATGAGCATAAACTTCTTGCTGCTTCTTTTTTTTTTTTTTTTTTTATAAGTTTATCCTGTCAAGGTATAATAAATTAAACTTTTCCCCTGAAATTGCAAAAGGGTACTAGACAATTTTGGTGGTTGTTGATTGCCAATAGAATAGACTAAACTTACTTGCTTTTAGTTAACGCTATGTAAACCGACAAATAGGTTGTGTTAATACTAAGTGTTATTTTGCAGGTGTGATATTGTTATCGATAGTTTGTTTTTGTAAAATGTGGCTTTTATCAATCGTAGGTAGTGTTTGAGAATAACTTAAAAAATCTTAATTCATAAATAGTTAAATTTATTAAGTTATTAATTGAGTGTTTGTTTGATGCTTCAAATATATAAATGGCTTTATAGAAAAAGTTATGAGGTGAGGGTCTCTTAATTAAGTCCATCACTTTTATTATACTTTTATATGTTTACCCTCTCACCACTTTTTTTTTATTCAACACTTGCTTCATATAAAAAGGTAAAACGGTAATTTTTTCTAATTCAAACATTTTATTTAGCACACAAAATAAACAGTCATTTATTTATCTACAAACCGACAACATATATCTAGACAGTCACTTTAATTTTACAATACTTAATACAAAAACTAAACAAACAAGATATATATATCCTCAAGACTCTTGATCTTTATTGTGTATACTTTTCCTTATTAATTGTTAGCGATTCTAAATTATAACTCTGTATTATAATGCTTATAAATTATCTATATTTGATTGTACTACTGTGTTTTATATCAATCGGTATTGTATGTCGTGCATCAAAAATATATCAAGAGGTACCCATATTGTAGTCTTAATAGACAACACAATTTCATTTTACACGATCAATTCAACTATCATTCTAGTAGTAGTTCCTATGAAATTCAGTACATTTTTTTCTAGTGAACAAATTTTATATATGGGCTTACCCCAACAGATACTAAACCTTTACCCGAACTCGTAACCTTTTGGCATATTAACCGACTCACCAATTTTGATACCGCTACTAACAGCAGCCAAGTCGTTTGCTGTAATGACATTTGAGAAACATTTAACACAAAAAGCCAAGCAATTTCAGAGTGCTTCAAATTTCTTTGCATCAATCACGAGTTTAAATACATGAACTTGAAGGGCTACCCATTAACCACATACATTTGTAAACAAGGAAACAAGTATAAATAAAGAATCAGCAAAAGCGTCCGTAGAGAGCGATGTGATAAGTTATTCCAAGAGGTTTATTGACAACCAAATAATCTGAAAATTATGTTTCCTTGACGTTTATACCTGTCGTGTAGAACTCTTTATTCTTTCACTTTGCTCAAATTAAAAAAATTAGAATGGACGATCGATGGCAATTCTGTAGATCTACATCATCACTTTTGTGTAATGAGCTGTCGAATAACATATGGAAGAATGCCACCATGGTTGAAATATGCCAATTCCACCTGCATAAACCAAACACAAATGATTAAAATATGAAATCAGGGAGTGTTTGGATATACGTTTTGTTTGATTATTACGACTTCTTGCAATAATCCTATTTTAATGTTTGGATACAGCTTCTGATTAACTGAGCAGTTTAGTGCTAACCACAACACAAAAAATGTCCTTTTGGATCGATACATATATATCTAAAACCACATATAAGTGTACTCAAAACAAAAAGATTGTGGGAAGAGACGAACCTAACTGATAATCAATTCGAACAGATTTCCTATTTACCTCTTCGAACCCGCTATTAGTATCCCTACCCACAATTAAAATTATGTCCGCACACGCTAACTCTAAACCGTTAATTAACTAAACGAGGTAAGAAACCATACCTCTGTGTCAAAGCGGGCGGTACATGTGAACGACTTCCCAGTGTCGGTAGTGACTGACATCTTGACCTGGTCGAATCTCACTAATATTGCTTGGTAGATCAATGTTAAATCGTTCATGACCAGTTAAGTTAACTGTAATGTGTCAGCATCCTCACCAGCCTTGAAACAAAGTGGTATAATACCCATTCCCACCAAATTACTGCGGTGGATTCTCTCAAAGCTTTTAGCAATGACAGCTTAACTCCCTATCAAAAATCCATAGCCGTTGTAACCATCACGAACAAAATCATATTCAAAATCTAGACGAAAAATGAGAATATGGGTAGAAATTTCGACCTATTTACATATGAAAAAGGGTTAAATTCAGGTTATGTTCCATCTCTAACGGGTCAAATTGGGCAAAAGTGGCATATTTTAATATTTTTAATGCATAAACATCCTAAATCACATAATTTAAACAATTAAATTTCTTTTCTAACAATAGTTTTTTTTTGTACATACGTTGACCCACTCATTTTTCCACCTCTAGTTTAATGACTCACCAACAACATAGGGCCCTTGGCAGCCCAATCCCTAGAGCTGCCAGTACCGTACTCTGCTCCAGCCAAAACAATGGTATCCTGTCCATCAGCCTTGTATCTCTGATAAGAGCAGTGATTGCAATAATTAGACGAACAGTAATACTTTTATAAATTAATAATAAGAATAATCATACATTGAGTTTATGAACTCACCGATGCTGCATCAAACACGGATAACTTCTCACCAGTGGGAATATGCACAGTTTTAGGGCCAACTTCTCCATTTAAGAGCTTGTTAACAATGCGGATATTGGCAAAGGTACCCCTTGCCATTATCTCATCATTACCTCTTCGACTTCCATAAGAATTGAAATCCTTGCGGTCAACCCCACGTTCTAGAAGGAATCTTGCAGCTGGGCTGTCCTTTTGAATGCTTCCTGCAGGTGAGATGTGATCGGTTGTAATACTGTCACTGAAGTTCAGCAAGCAGTAGGCATCCTTTACACCATGGGCTCCTGGGGGATCCATGGTCATGTTCTTGAAATATGGTGGCTCGTGAATGTATGTAGACTTTGGGTTCCATGAGTATAGCTTTGATTCTTCGACTGATAGGTCGTTCCACATGGGATTTCCCTTGGTGATGGCTTGGTAAGTGCTCTTAAACATGTCGGGTAAAACACTCGATTGAACAGCCTGCAACTTTTGTTGTTATTAGTTCAGATAAATAAATCTCTGGGCCTAGAATATGGGCTAAAGATCGATGTTGACTTGATAACTTACATGACATATTCAATCTAACTTAAATACTACGTTAACTTACAATGTTGCAAAGTATCAGTGATTTCCACTAGACATGCTAATTTCCAGTTTTCACCCCCTTATTAATGAGTAATTTCGGGTTTTTTCTCGAAAAATATGACGGGACTTTTTTTTAAAAAAATGGCTAAAAGGGAAAGAAGTCATATGGGTTGAAGGGCCCCCAATGATAGACTTTCTTGATGTTTTGGATTATGAATAAAATGATGTAATTTGGTAATCATATGGGCACATTAACAATGATAAAGACTTTCTTGATGTTTCGGCAAAAAGTTTACCAGGCCAACCCCGACCCATACCACAAAAATTATTGTTTTGATCAGTTACCCAACCAGTCCTTTTTGCCACCTGTAATATTAAAATAGTTTACGGGTGCTTGCATCTGCAACTTCTTGGGTGCTTGGCCATATATCCCTGAAATAAACATCCTTCCCATCTTTTCCAACTCCAATCGGTTCTTTCTCAAAATCAATATCAACCTGGCAAGCAAAATCAACATGTATATAAATTGTTTTCAAAGAACATCTATCATTGCTCTCACAATGTTTTTGCGACCTCTGGGCAAATAAATTTCAATATTCAATAAAATTAACTTCTTACCGTGCCTGCAAGGGCATAGGCAACAACCAACGGAGGTGATGCAAGGTACTACGTAGTTTGCTCTTGTCAAGGCATGAACACGTCCCTCAAAGTTACAGTTCCCAGATAGAACAGCAGATGCAACAATATCTGCAAGAGTGCCAAAAGTAAAAGAGATTAAGGATCAAATTAAATATTATCCGGGTCATAAAAGAGAGTTGGAAAAGGAAGGTAGAAATATACCATTTTCAGATATGGCAGCACCAACTGTTTCATCTAGTTCTCCTGAGTTACCAATACATGTTGTGCAACCATAGCCAACAATGCTGAAGCCTTACTCATCCAAATACTTTTGCAACCCACTGTATTAAGCACAAAAAAACAATATACTTGTTGTTTAATTTCTAACATCTGAACGGGTCAAACGAACTGAAAGTTTCATACGGGTTAAAGTCCAACATAAGTGGAATGCCTTGATATAGACCATAAGCTCCTAACATGGTCCTTACTTAACAGTCAGATTGAATGCAATAAATCATACAAAACCTCAAATTATTGATATTAAATAACACACAAAGAGAAAGCATCCTTACATGCATAGTATGCGTCTTTCCACTACTTGTAACACCATAAGCAAATACCGTCCCTGCATATCAACATTCCTCACATTAGCTCCAACAACTATTATCTAACTCACGTCAATTCATTCATTAACGTACATAGTAACTAAAGTATCAACAATAACACGCACCGTTTATTCCTTCCATAGCAGCTTTTATAACAGGCCCCGCAGCCACATCGTACACTTCCTGAGTCTCCGAATACTCTCCAAAAACCTTATCTGTCATACAAAACATAAAAATCTAATCAACAAAACTTCGACACTCGCTTCATTTCATTTCTCAAATAAATCATTACCAAATGCATAAGACGTAGCCGGATTATATTCATTCCGCACGAGTTTATCTCCGTCCGCATACCACGCCACCTCGTCTCCTCTCTGATACTCCCGTTCGCTACAATCGCCACAAATTCAACAAATGTCATTACCACATTGTCTCAATAAATACATTTCGAATCGAGATCTAATCGAAAACAATACCTCAACGGCCGAAACCTAATCGTAACAGAAATACTATCACCACCAGCAGGTCTCGCCACGTCATCAACCATCTCATCAGCACTCTGATACTCACCGCCACCACCATAACCTCCACCTTGATCTATTCACAAACGAATTAGACGAAGAAGAAGACGAAAACGGACTGGAAGGCTTGTTGCTGTTACTTTGTGTCCGTGAAGACGAAGCTGCCATTGACCAGTTCAGCTTATTGGATTCATGTAGATTGTAAATAAGCTAGGGCTTGTTAATAAGTTAGGGTTAGCACAATGTGAGTTAGTTAAATAAATAAATTAAATTGATTGGGTGAATGTAGTAGTAGTACAGTCGGTGTTTTTGAATTTAAATGAGAGAGAGAAAATGTGTGTGTGAGAGAGATTGTGTGTGAAGTGTGTGGGTGGGTTAAGACAAAGAGAGACCTGGAAATTGGTGGGGGTAGTAGAATGAATAGATCTCTTTCCCTAATGACCGGGAAGGAAAGGATAGTGGGAGGGGGTTAATTCAAGTTTTTTTTTTTTTGTCTTTTTTTAACTTTTTTTAAAAAACTTTTCATTCCAATAATACAAGTCAATAGATTTAGGGTGCGTTTGGTACGGGATGGCAAGGTTGTGTTATATTCATTTTACACATCAGAGTCACGTTAGTTTTTTTTCTCATTTCACTTTCACTCACTTTTTTATGGACAAGGCACTCACTTCCACTCACCTTAACTTTTACAAATTAATATTACACAAATTAATATTACAACTCTCAACCGGTGCTTTTTACAAATTCAAAAAGATGAACCACTCACCTCAAGTTTCTTGAAATGCGTGACTCGCGCGTGAGTGGATGGAGATGGCAAGGAAGTCACGGGTGAGAGGCTAGATGGGGTGAGTGTGAATGGTCCCTTGTCGACCAGTCTAAGGTAGGGCCCCTTAGGTATAATAGTTTTCATACCTTTCATTCTTGAGTGGTATGTAGTATGTAATATATCCATCTATGATTGTCATATTTGATATCAAGATTCATTAAACAAACATCATTATTTGGAATGAAACTCATTCCGTCATTCCGATAAGAGCATAGGGTATCATGCCCTCAAGTTAAACTTTAACTCAGTGTCACGTCAGCGCCACATCAGCTTTAACTTTTCAACCTTTACTAAAAAAAACTTCTTATCATAACTCAACCAAACCTCAACAATTTACAAATTCAACCCCTAAACTAAAACTAATATTTCATTTAATAACATAACATAACATTAAAACTTAAACATTACAATACGAATTTTAAAAAATAAAAAATAAAAAAATACGAAATTTAAAAACATACGAATTACAAATACTTATTTATCGTATTCGGAATCTTCTTGTTGTTGTCGTTGAAGACGTTGTTGCGAAAGATGTTCCATAATGTTTAGTTGGAGTCGAGTATGTGTTTCTCTGTCGTGTATTTCGTTTGCCTTTCTACGTTGGACATCACATCTTTCAACCCACCTTTCTTGCCTCATACGTGGTGAAGGATGCACCCACATTTCTCCATACGCACGTAGTGCAAACTTTTGATTTTTTTTTTAAATCATGCTATGCAAAATAAGGCAAGAGTACATGATTCTACGTATCATGGTAACTTTCCCATTGACGTGCCGGTAGTTGTAGTATACCCCAACGTCCTTGGAGCACACCAAAAGCACGTTCGATATCCTTTTGTGCACTTTCTTATTTCCTTATAAATAACCATGTTTATCGTCAGTTGTTTCCGAGAATGATTTGACGAAAGTTGCCCACTGTGGGTAAATTCCGTCAGCTAAGTAATATCCATTTTCATACATGGTTCCATTTACCTTATATAGTGCTACAGGGGTGATGTCATTAAGAATGTCGTCGAATGACGGAGAGTTATCTAAAACATTAATATCGTTATTCGGCCCGCCACCCCAAAAAATACATGTCAAATCCATAAATCTTGCAAAGCAACAGCTTCAAGCATTATTGTTGGGTATTTTTTATCACCCCTACCATATTGCCCTTGTCAACCCACCGGACAATTTTTCCACTCCCAATACATGCAATCAATGCTACCAAGCATTCCGGAAAATCATGATAAGACTCATGTCTTTCATAAATACTTTGAATGTCGGACCATGTTGGTTTTCTTAAATACTCTGGCATAAACAAATCAGTAACGCACTTGTTAAAATTATCAAGACAACTACGTGAAGTATGCTCACCCATTTACAAATATTCATCAAAAGCATCGGGTGCGGTGCTGTATGCCAATTAGCGTATGGCAGATGTACACTTCATAATAACACTAATACTCATTCGACATGTGAGTTCGGAAAATTGGTGTATGCCATTTGATAGTTTTTGGGCCTCATCACAGCCAATTAAATACGCAAACTCAACAACAAAACCTAATAAGAAAAAATGAAAATGGCGCATGTGAGTTCAGACACTTGGCAAATGGCACAAGAGGAAATGGCATGCCATTTCTCTTGCCACATAGGAATGACATGGCAGCCAAGCCATGATACCTTTCCCTATTAGATTCGAATTAGACTTACCAAATTGTTTGGTTGCTCTACCTAAACTGGATGCGTCTCTCCTACTATGGGGACCAAACTAAGTGAGTTCCCCTTCCGCAAAGTGAATTGTTTTGGTATGCAAATGTACCGAATGGATTGTTTGGTTTGTGTGTTCGCCTTTTGTTTTTATTTAATTTTGTGGGATATGTTTTTTGTTGTGAGCACGGTCCTCTTAAAGGGTTGGGTATGGTGGCTAATTTTGTGTGTCACTCTGACGTGTCACCCAACTGGCGCCGCCACCATAAAGTGAGTTGTGCGAGTTCCGGAGTGAGTAAACTCACGTACGCTAGTTTGGGGGATGAATGAATTAAAAAATGCCGTTGAATAACGGCTATTTTTCAAAAAAATTAATAATAATTCAAATTAAACTTTTAAACAGTATAAATAATACCCAATTCTAACCAATTTTCACACAACTCTCTCTACTAAAAATACATTATCTCTACAAAAATATCTAGTGATAATTCTTTTTTCCGATTAAGATTGTTTGAATGACATTTTGTTGATTACGCAAGTTGTTTAGTATCATCAATCGTTGCAACAACAAGGTCAAAGTTTACGTACATGCAATCCGATATACAGTAATTGTGAGACAACCGAAGAACGTTTATTGGCCGACTATTTTGGTGATGATCCAAACTATACTGAGTACTATCTTAGACGTCGATATCGTATGAGCCGTAAACATTTTTTAGAAATAGTCAAAAGTATTGAAACTTATACTTCTGATCCGCTTCCCAAGCATTTTAAGTTTTTTAAAGTCTGATCCGATTGTACGGGTCACATAAGTCTTAGTGTTACTATGAAATGCACGCCCGCTATACGCCAATTGCCATACGACACATCTCCTAATGCATTTGATGAATAAGTGAACGTTGTCCACGCTCTTGTTTGCATAATTTTTGTATATGCATTATTGATTTGTATATATCCGAGTTTTTAAGAAAACTTGACTTAAATGACATTCAATATATATATATATATATATATATATATATATATATATAGGTTTGGGTTATTATGAAAAGTTTCTTATAATGAAAATAATGAGAAGGCATGTGGAGGTGACATGTGTCACCTATGACACATCATCATGCCACATCACCATACCCCACCCCCCCCCCCCCCGGAAAAAAATTTTTTCCCGCCAAAAAAATTTTTTTTTGGGGCAAAATTTTTTTTTTTTCCCGCCAAATTTTTTTACTGCATCACAATTATGAATTTAGTGCATCAAGGTTATAAATTACTGCATCACAGTTATAAAGTTACTGCATTACAATCATAATTTTAGTGCATTAATGTTATAACCTTGATTTTAGTGCATCATAGTTGATGCACTATTAACTATGATGCAGTAACTTATAATAAAGATGCACCAAAACTTATTAGTGCATTAAGGTTATAAGTTACTGCGTCACAATTATGATTTTAGTGCATTAAGGTTATAAATTACTGCATTACAGTTATAAAGTTACTGCATCACAATCATGATTTTAGTGCATTTAAGGTTATAACCTTGATTTTAGTGCATCATAGTTGATGCACTGAACTATTAACTATGATGCAGTAACTTACCAATGGAGCATTAGTCCAATGGTTGGAGCACTTGTGCTTGAGTCAATTGACCCAAGTTCAAGTCCCATCCTTGGCATTTGCTTCATATAGGTACCCACCTCCGCAAAACTTGTGGGCACACTGGAGAGACTTTGTGGAATAAGAGCTTAGGGGTCCGAGTCTTGGCTCGTGCTCGCTCCAGTTGGTGCCCCACTAGGCCAGGAGAGTTGCCGGAGCTATTCCTTGTGGGGTGGACAATGGCTGGTGCCAAAAGGCACCCGTGGTCAGGGTGTTCCCGCCAATCTACACTTTTTGTGGAATGATGCAGTAACTTATAATAAAGATGCACAAAAACTTATAAGTGCATTAAGGTTATAAGTTACTGCATCACGGTTATAAATTTACTGCATCATAATCATGATTTTAGTGCATTAAGGTTATAAATTACTGTATGATTGTGATGCAGTATTTTTATAACTGTGATGCAGTAATAATTTTTGGCGGGAAAAAAAAATTTTGCCCAAAAAAAAATTTTTTTTTTGCGGGAAAAAAATTTTTTTTTGCGGGGGGGGGGGGGGCGCGGGGGGAGGGGGTGGGTGGGTGGGTGGGGTGGGGGTGGGGGTGACACATGGCATGGTGATGTGGCAAAGATGACACATGTCACCTCCACATGCCTTCTCATTCTTTTCATTATAAGAAACTTTTCATTTTAACCCTACCCTATATATATATATATATATATATATATATATATATATATATATATATATATATATATATATATATATATATTATATATAACAGGAGGCATTTGACATTAATGCCACCTGAATGTCACCTCAATGCCACGTCAATACCACCTCAATGCCACCTAAGCATTATATGTCCACCTAAGCAATTTAATAATTCAACTATTAATCCAACTATTTTTCCCGGTTTTAATGTATAATTTATATTAATTTTTAATATTATTTTTTCAATTTTCGTTTTTATAAAAAATGTCATTAGTGAGATTTGACCTTGGGTCGTTTTTAAGAGTAGCATTAATAACTTGTGTGTTTACCAATTAGGCTACAAGTTATTTTGATAATTATGTTGCATTCTATAATATATAAATATTGACCATCTTAATGAGATAAGTATCAAATCTTTTACAATAATAATCTCATACAAAACATTTTATCCCTAAAAAATCCGGACGTATATTTTTTCACAAAATAAAAAAAACCCTAATTATCAAAATTCTCTCTAAAACTCCATCACAATTTTAAGGTTTTAATTATTTTAATGTGATTTTTGCAGGTTATAATAAAAATAGCTGTTTGTTTTGCAGTTTTTGAAGCTTTGATAACGTATATTTTTGTTTTACTGAAGCTTTGATAACATATGGCTAAGGTACGTATACCTTACAAATGCTTCATATTTGCAAAATATTTTCCTTTGTTTAAAGTTGTACACATGATACTGATAGGTAACATGTATAATTTTGAAATTTACATTACTGATATAGCGTTTCATCTATTCTTCAAAACCCTAATTTGTTTCCACAGCCATACATTCCCATTATCATATGTCATGTAATGTTCTTTGTTGATGATTTTTTGTAGGATCCAAAGGAGAAAGCCAAGTAATTTTTCTAATGGATTTTGTTGATTTTGTTTTCCAGAAAAGATGAGGACAAGTGGAAGGAAAGGTGTGTTTGCATCTTTGTTTGAAGTTGGAGCTCCAGAAGCTTTAGTGGTTGGAGTGGTTGCGTTGTTGGTTTTTGGTCCCAAAGGTCTTGCCGAGGTATTGTAACTTCAGTTGATATATATAATGATGCCAGTCTTCATAGTTTGGCAACTCAATTCTTATATTTAACTGAAGGTTGTTTTTACAAAATCGTATTTCATTGCATTTATGTCTGATGCTTGCTCAGGAAACAGGATGGCTTCCACGTCACATAGTTGCACAGGATGAAGATAAGAACATCCTAGGCGTGATCCCACTATATCTTAAAAGGTTATCACATTCAATATGCTTCAAGTCTAAAAAGCTATTTATATTTGCAATTAGCTCATATATATTTCTTTTCAATTGCAGTCATTCATACAGTGAATGTGTTTTCAATTGCAGTCATTCATACCGATACTCCAATTTATCAAAAGCTTTTGAAGCTGCCAAACATGAATCCCTGGAATGGAAAAGGAAATATGAGGATGAAGTAGCAAATCTTAAAGCTAGAAGCAGTGCAGCTGAAGCAAGATTAGCTGCTGCACGTGAACAAACTTTATCTGCTCAAGAGGAAGCTGATGAGTGGAAATGCATATATGTTGTTTCTGTTAAAGAAGCAAAAAGTAAACAAACTCAGCATTGTGAGTATGTTCTGCCAGCAGAATTTGAAGGCACATTGGCTGAAAAGGTGACACATTTGCTTTCCACATTTTTTTAATCATATTTAAAATGTTTAGACGTGGTTTTTATTTAAGCAGGAAACTAAAATAATTAGTTACCGATTCGTCATTTCCAGAACTATCTGTTTACTATTTATGTGTTGACAAAGCTGTTATATATAGTTCGTTATTTTGAGCTATCGGAAATCAATCTGTGTTGTTTAGGTCGTTGCTGTAGTTTCGTAACCAGGTGGTGACACTGATAGTTGTTTTAACTTTCTGATTGATGCGGTTTTAGTTTGGCGTGCTTCCTATATAAGGCTTCTTTTTGTTAGTTTGGTTTACTCTTTGTGTTTTTGAAGATGATCAAAGTATGAAACTAGGCTTAAGCTTTGTAAATAAAACTTGGGATGTGTCAAATAAGTAGGAGCGTAGCTCATATTGAACAGCTAAAGGGTAAAATATATTGTCTCATCGTAATTATCATTTCATATCGAATAATACAGTTATTTACGTCATGTTTTGAACTTTATATTAAATCTATTAGGCTATGTTTGTGTTTGTGTTTGTGTTATGAACTATATTATAATATATTGAACAACTGACTGAGTTTTTTTGGGTAAATTTTGTGCAAAATAATTATATAACTAATATGTTAGTTTCATTGTGAACTTTTCCAATTAGTTATCGAATATATAGCTGCTGAAGCCATTTTCAGATGTAGTATGGTGTGAATCTATTGATGGATTGTTCGGTTTGCTATATAGCTGATCTAGCTGAAGTGATCTATGCTGAGAGGTTGACTACTGATTAAGTACTCGCTATAGTCAGCACAAACGCACTAACTCCACCCTTTGAAACAATGGACTATCACCACTGGTGCGGCTTGATTCTCAGCCTCACATCCTTCCTCATTATCTCATTCTCAACTGCTGATGATGCAGCCATCATGGCTAAGCTTTCCACATCCATTTCACCAACCCCATCCTCGTGGGATGGGAACAATTTCTGTGCTTGGAAAGGAATTTCTTGTGACAGGTACAACAATGTTACTTCCATTAATCTTGCTCATAAATCACTCACTGGAACCCTCCCATCAGACCTCAACGGCCTCTCACATCTCAAAACTCTAACCCTTCAAGACAATTCATTATCTGGTCCTTTACCTACTCCGATTCCTGACATTTTCGATAGTCTTCTTAATTTGCAGAATCTTCGCCTGTCTTATAATAACATCACTCGAAGCCTGCCTGCATCTTTTGGTGGATCACAAATTATAAATCTGCGGCTTGATAATCAGCTTCAAGGCCTTTCTGGTACGCTTGATGTACTCTCTTCCATGACTCAACTTAGTCAAGTTTGGTTAGAAGCTAATGCGTTCACTGGTGCTATCCCGGATCTTTCAAAGTGTATTGTATTATTTGATTTGCAGCTAAGGGATAATCAGTTAACCGGTTTAGTTCCTCATACACTTATGTCGTTACCTAACTTGGCTAATATTACTTTACAGAATAATAAGTTTCAAGGTCCTTTGCCTGTGTTTCGAAGTGGTGTGAATGCTGAATTAGGAAATAATAATTTTTGTTTACCTACACCGGGGCCTTGTGAACCCGTCGACATGGGTGGGTTGGCTTATTTTGTATCTGCTAAAAACAGGTTCGGATTGAGACAAGTTGTTTATTTTGATGCATTTTGCGGCTGTTGCATATGTTGGGGAGAGTACCCTTGATCCCCTAAAGTAAGTGTGCCTTTAACCTAATCATTCTGCTAATCTTTTGTTGACTTTTTTATGAAATGTTCCTAATTCAGAAGCTTATATTATAATCATGCAGATATTATCACAATATTACATCAAATACCCTGGTGGTATTGGAGGCGATGGCAACACACAATGTTAATACTCTGATATACTCTAGCACGTGTGCCACATATGGGGAGCCTGAAAAGATGCCAATTACAGAAGAAACTCCTCATGTACCATGGCCCATGGGAGTATGAGTAGCAAAAGGGGCGGGTTTGGGTTGACACAAACCACATTGGCCAAAAATTAATTTGGTGAATTTGCTAATTCTGTTGATTATACTCGCTTGACCTGTTAGAGAAAATATCTTAATTCGAATCGACCCTTTTATAAGTAGATGGTTCAGTTAAAGCGTTGTTGAGTGCGATATGTGGTACCTTTTATAACTCCAAATTCTTATGTTGTGTATTCCAGAACCCAATAAATCCCTACGGAAAAGCCAAAAAGATGTCAGAAGATATCATTCAGGACTTCCATAAAAATTCAGACATGGCTGTCATGATTTTAAGGTTGGTGTTGCTGCCATCACAACTTATTGGTGAACCATTGCATGTTTATGCATGTCGTTGGCTTCTAGGTGTATATGGGGACGTACAAAAAGTATTTCCGATTTATTTTCTTTTGATTGTTTGCCCTTCAAGTAGTCATATTCTGCATTGAACTTTCCAGGTTGTGTCTCAAACGTTTCGCAAGGAGACCACATATATTTACTCCCTCTAATGAACTCAGACGTAACAAGATCCCAATTTCTGACACACTAATTAGAAGTGAAAGGTGTTGGCTTGGGTCTCCTAGCATGTCTTCTGAGGAAGTTGCTCTAAAGAACTTAAAGGAGTAATAGCAGATGAGATTGCAGGTGTCCATGTAAGTATGCATTGACCCCAGTTGATGCTTTTTATTTATGCTTTAATGATTAAAAAAAGAAAATTACTCCAGGTTTGATAGTTGATGCTATCTCTTATTAACGTATCTACAGTGTGTCGTGATTTTTATTATACTTACATGAAGTGTTAATATAATGAGAAGATATCGTTGTTGTGTGTTACTAATTGCATTGATGTATTATGGTAAATTATCATGTATATCTACTTCATTATTGAGTTTTTTTACACTTTTTATGAGCAACGTTAAAGTTTGAGCACCCTTATTGTTTGGACTCATTAATTTGTTAACTCTTTGGGTACACGAAGTTTTTAAACACAAGACACCTGTAAATCTGATGCAATTCCATCTTGGAAGAATCATATTAATGATTGCACACCTTCTGGCCAAGTTTAGCATCCCATCCATTCTACACATCATTAATATGTATATATCTCAATAAGAAGTCATATTATAGTATTCTAACTAATGCATTTTATATGTCAGTTTAAGGTTCTTCAGGGTGGCTATTGGTCAAAAAAAAAAGTTTCATTAGATAAAATTTACAAGGGAGATATATCGGCTCTATGCTGATATGTAAACAAAAGTTATCGCGATCTAATTGCCAACCCCACCATCACCATGCATCATCTCGATTCTCAGATGATGAAAGTATATAATCTCTGTAATCATGGTGATCTAAGTGCCAGCTTCATTTATCCTCTCAATTCTCGGATAATGTTTAAAGAGCTTGCTCACAATGTTAAAGTTAAATCACATTATGATGTGCGTAAATCTTTACTCATGCTTGAAGAGCTTACTGAGGATGATGTTTCATGGAATGATGAGGAGGCTATTTCTTGGTTCAAATTTGAAGTCCATGATGCACGTGAGGTATGCACAATATCATATTCTTATTTATTATGTATACATAGATTGACAAATACGTACATACCTTTTCTTATGCCATCACATTTAATATTCTTTCATGATTTTGTTTTATTTTCTTTTGTCACAGTGTGCATATTTCCTTGAACGTAAACTACATAATGAGTTTGGACAAGCGTTCATTCGAGGGTCAATGATTCATTTGTTCTCTTTTTGAGTAAATTTGTTGTTGCTACATTCAACGAGCTGTGTAGGAAGGTTGGTTTTATTTCAATTCTATGAATTTAGTCTTTTTTTTTATTTGTTTATCTATTTGTCGAGCATTAGCCTTTAAACATCCATGTATTTCAATGAAATCCCGTTCTTTCAACATGTACGCTTCAAACCATTTTTTACCACCCTTATTTCATTATAGAAAAATATGCCAACGATATTTATAAGTCATGCCCGCCCATTGGGCGGGCTTCGACCACTAGTATATATATATATATATATATATATATATATATATATATATATATATATATATATATATATATATATATATGCAACGCATGAGAGGGTTCATGGGTTTCCGGAAATGCTAGAAAGTATTGACTGTATGCATTGGGAATGGGTTAACTGCCCGAAAGCATGGCAAGGGCAATTTGGTGAAAAAAAAATATCCAACTATAATGCTTGAAGTTGTGGCGTCGTACATTTTGTGGATTTGGCATGCATTTTTTGGGGTAGTGGGTGTGAATAACGATCTTACCGTTTTATATAATTCTTCGTTATTCGACAACCTTCTTGATGACATAGCCACGGTGGATCCGTTTGAAGTAAATTGAGTTACATTTCAAAATGGGTATTACCTAGCTGACGAGAATAACTCACTGTGGGCAATTTTTTTAAGTCATTTTCAGTTGTACGAGACCAAAAAATGCCTTATTTAAACAACGACAAGAAAGTGCTCGAAATGATGTTGAAAGAGCGTTTGGTATTCTCCAATGACGTTTTGGAATTATAAAACAACCGGCTTAAGCTTACACTGTCAACACCCTATGAAGAATCATATACACGTGCATCATATTGCATAACATGATTTTGAAAGATCAAATGTTTGCGATTAGTGAATTCAACGAGTTGTATGTTTTTCCGCGGGGAAATATACTACGTACTTGGGTCTAGAGATGCGAAGTGCAACGGAAGAAAGCCAAATAATTAGATGAACAAACACACGCAAGTCTTCAACGAAATCTTATTGAGCATATTTGGCAACGACATCAACAACATCAACAAGGAAATTAGTTTATTCATAATTTCATGTATTTTTATTTTATTTTCGTATTGTGTTTTTAAATTTCGTATGTTCTTTTTTTCGTAGTGTAATTTGTATCTTTATTTGATAAATTAATGAAATTTAATTTGTTTGAAAAAAAATGAAAAAATGATGGGTGGAACTGAGGTGACAAACTGGCACCCTTTTGGTGTGTGAGTGAGTTTAGTAAGTTGTTGATGTGGCACTGAGGTGTAAAACCGGCACGTGTGAGTTGGAGCCACGGTACCTAGTGCTATTACTACGAGCATTTAATCTGTGTTTGGTCTAGGAGAGAGAAAACTTAGTTGACACTAATATATCGGGTTTGTTTATGCTCTTATTACTATCAGTATTATTATTGAATTTTGTTACATGTGTTTCCAAAAGTAGCGACTAGTCACGTATAGCGACAAGCCGACAACAGTGTATAATCTTTGATAAAGTTTGGTTGTGACAAGTTTATGTGTGAGTGTTTATTTATTTAACTTTTGTGAATATTGCGGGTATAACTTAAAGGTGACATTTAGTTATATGTGTGTATTTTTATGTTTCCTTGTAAAAGAAAAGTATTATGAGTATACTCAACCAAATTATCGGTGGTTTGGTTTGGCGATGATTCAACGAAAGTTTAGTGGTAATAGTTTAAGTGCGAATAAAGGCGTGTTTATTATGTGTGTGGAATTCAGTTTTGTATCTTCGTATATTTGAATTGTTAAATTATATATTTTTAGTAAGCAAATCAATAATTTTTTGCTCAGTAAAGGTAGTGTTTGAATCATTGTTACGTATTTCACTTGTAGACCTCTAGCCTGAAATGATTTTAAAAAGACATCAACAATCATTTCTAAATATAGTGTTTTTTTTCAATGTGTTGACTCTAGTCTCTAATTGGGTACATTTAAGCTTTTTACAATTACCATATCTCATGCCATATATACTCTACATGGGTTTATAGATAATAGTCTAATACACGTGCGAAGCAGTGTCAACAAATAGTTTATTACATTTTTTGGGTTTTTCTTTTATCACAGAACAATTTCCTCTGATTGTGGTCAGGGACAGAACTTGGTAGCGTCGGGGGGGGGGGGGGTGTTGTGGCCATTATTAGTATAAATGTTTAATGAAAATGTAAATTCCCCTCTCCCCCACCAAAAAAACCAATACATTATAATTTGGCCTCTCTAATACTACTATCAAGTTTCGTCTCTGATTGTGGTGTGTGAGAAGTGGAAAAGTTGTCGAGTAAGTAAGTGTAGAGAAAGTTGTGTATTAAAGTAGTTAACTATTTAAATAAATAATTGATCGCATTGCGTTTTATGAACAACTGTATTTTAGAAAAATCACTCTTTTTTTATTTTGTAGGTTTTTAGGTAAAATGATTTTTAGTTTATAGATAGTATAGTTTATTGAAATTGTTGGTTAAATCATGGCATATGCTTGACATTGCAAAATGGAAAACAAATGTAAAATTCAAAGTTGATTTTGTTTTAACTGAAAGCTACATATCTTGTCCCATGGTATTGAGAGGACAAAGTATCTCAATGGAGTTGGTCACTTGGTGAGTAATTAAATTGGCGGTAGCGATGATTTAGTGGTAACCGAACAACATGAAGATAGAATGGCGATGGAATAAAGGTGAGTTGCGATTGTGTTAAAGCACATTAGTAAGGGATGTAAGAGTTTAACTCAAATCAGTTGCGATAGCTAGAATTCCACCTTAACGATAAATTGTTTGAATTTGTCTATCTAATGAAGTGACAAAGAAATACGAAAAAATAAACTTGTATAAAGCACCAAATATGTATCAAATATGTTGGTGGGCTTGTTACAAAATTACAAACGAGTCGAGTTGAGATCAGTATAAGTTTATTTTTTTTAACAAATATTTATATTGAAGGAAAAACTAGCAAAAACTAGAAGAAACAAATACTAAATGACCACAAATAAGCGCTTAACTATCGTAAATAAAGAAATAAATAAATAAAACCCTCAAAAGCTACCACCTTACACAAACAAAATAAAGCAATGCCATTTATACATAGAATTATGGCTTAGCAAAAACACCCGAACCGACAACCCGACCAAAACCGGGTCGAACTGAACCGACCCGACTTTATTCGGTTCGGTTTTTGGTTTTGTATAATTATTTCGGTTTTACTCGGTTCTAGGGCTGAGGATTGCTAACCTCATCGAAGGACCAACGGTCCGGTCTCGGTCCCAAATTTTTCTTATTTCGGTCTCGACCCGGGCCGGTCCGGTCTTACGTACAAACTGACCAATAATGCCTTCTTAGACCAGACCAACCCGGACCGAACTGAACACATTCGGTCCGGTCCTCGATCCGTGGTTTTGGTCTAATTCGGTCTCGGTTCGGTCCGGTCTTAGACCGGTGCTCAACCCTACTCGGTTAGTTTCGGTTTCAGTTCGGTTCGGGTCAAACACACTTATTTGTTTCGAAATAGTTAAACTGACCCGAACCGAACCGACCTTATTCAGTTCGGTTTCAGTTTCGATAGCTTTTACTTGGTTCAGTTCTCGGTTCACGTTTTACCGTTATTTAGTTTTCGAACTAGATTAGGTTTGACCTGTTGCTCAGCCCTACATAGACTAATCATAATATATCGGACAACACAAACCAAAGAGCACCCATAATATAAACAAACCAACAACCCACGACTCTATAAACGAACAATTGAACAAATGATAATGCCATTTTATGAAGCAACTTGACTCGACACTACAACTAAATCTATGTTAAGCTCAAACTTAACTTGATAGCTTGATGAACTTTTTGATGTTGGGTGAACTGAGAATAAAGAAACTTGAACATTTACACAAAAGAATTTGTTATAAAACTTATTACATATATAAACGTAAACTTATTTTAAAATAAGCATACTTGTTATACTTATAGTGGCATTTTGTACTACTTTTTTTTTTGACAAGTTGGACCTAATTGTATAATGTAATTAAAAAAAAGGTATCACATGGTTATTTTGTCTAGAAACAATCATGTTTAAGTGATAATGCCATTTTATAGGTTGTTGCGTTCTAACTAATTCCAGAAGCTAAGATTAGTCATAGATTAGTCATATTTAGTAGCAAAATTGTTAAACGTAGCTTTAAGGGGTTATGGCTGTGTTTGGTGAAGAGTTTATGGGCTTTGGGTTTTTAAAATAAGCCGATTTATAAAATAAGTCTCGTTTGTTATGCGGGTTATGAAATCATAACCCTTAAAAAAGGCTTAAAACTTTAGCCCGATGATTTTGAACAATAAATTATTTATTTACCCACAAAAATATGTAACATATCCAAAAACTAATTTAATTATGTCATTTTTAATGTTGCAATAATAAGCCTAAGCTTAAACTCATTTGCCAAACAAGTTTACAAAAATACAAATTCTAACTTCGGCTTATAATAGAAGCTCCAGCCTCCGCCAAGCCCCAACCCCAACCCATTGCGTTAAACATACCCTATGTCTAAAATATTCAAACATGCATTAATTGTATGTATTTTTAATAACAATTGTTCATCCATGCATTCTCAACCGACTTTATATTATTATGTATCATAAACTAGTTATAATACATGTGCACGCACACGGTTTTGACAAAAAATGTTATTCTGTATTAATATTGAATATTGTGTCTTTAAAGGTAATTGCATATAATTATATAGTTATAAGTTTCGTGCACGCACGAAGTTTATACATAAAAATTTCTGTTAGATAACTCAAGATTTAATTTTATAGCTGACAAATATGTTGATATTGTTATTTAAATTTCACTACTGATATTATGTTGTACACAGATGCAAGTTTAGTAGCACATAATGAGTGTTGATAAAGTTAAAGTATACTTATTTTATAATGAGCGTCGATATTATGTTGATGTGTTATAAAAATGTTTTTCTAGATAGGCTTATATAAATAAATAAGAATTACATGAATCATTGTTATAAGTACAATCGCTTATATTTATTTTTATATTAAAGTAAACCGTGCTTACAATTTGACAGTTATATTCCCGTTTTCAGTAATTTAGCTGTATTTAAAATGTAAACTCGTGTCCACGTAGATTACTTTAAAAATGAAATAAATTAGCCCTTATTGAACGTATATACATTGATAATTATAATCTTATGTAAATTTATATGTTGTTATTTTAAAACAACAAATACATTATATTTTTTAAAATATAAAATTTAAAGGGTATAAAGTATAAGGGGTATTTGTTTATAATCCAAAGTTATTAAAAAACATGGAGGTTTATAATATTACACTTAACTCTATATAATTTTTAAAAAATCAACCACTAAAGTTTTATTAATTACTTCATCTTTTTTTAAGTTTTGTTTTCAGAAATTTGACACCTATATTTTTATGTGTTTTTTTTATTAACCAAATTTCTCCACCAAATTCATTAAAGTTTGACCAAAATCAATTTAATTTTGACTTTTATTAACCAATCATATCACATGATTTTGCTTACGTGGCGAAATTGAGCTCTCCTATTGGCCCAATTTTTTTTCAACGAGAAGGGTTTTCCAAAAACACTCCGAAATGATGTAATTCTTTTATTAGATAAAAGATTATACACATTTTTAATTCTTAAACATAACTCTTATCGCTACGTTGAGCAAAATATTTTCAATATTCATAGTTTGAAGTACAAATTTGAATGCACAAGTTTTCATCTCTTAATATTATACTCCGTATCTAAGGCTGCACACAGTCGTGATCTGGGTCACCGCCTGTCACACCAGCTTTTTTTCTCCGGCGACCAGATACGACCAAGTTGCCACAGTCAATGACCGGTTTTTTTTTGTTTTTTTTTTTTTTTTTTTGTTTTTTTTTAATTCAAATATTTTTAACAACAAAATTAAACTTCATTAATAATAAAAATATTACAATACTAAATTCAAATAAACATTAAAAACATTACGTAAATTATTCAAATAACATTAAAAACATTACAAAAATTCATCATCGTCTTCCTCATTGTCATCGTCACTACCATCTTCATTCTCTTGATTGACTTGATTTCTACGATTTCTTCAAATATGTTCGATCAAATCAGATTTTAAGTGTAGATGAGTTGATGAGTCCATTAGCTCCCGAGGAACTACTAATGATTCTTCATGCGATCTTAAGGGGTCGTGATCACGATGGCCCTCATCTTCGAACCATGTAGGACATATCGCCCGCTGCTTGTGTCGAATGATCATATTATGTAATATGATACATGTATACACAATATCTTGGAGATCCCATTTATACAACCCTCGAGCAGGAACTTTAAGCATTTTTCACTTCTTCTTCAACACACCAAAAGCCCGTTCCACATCTTTCCTTGCTTCTTCGTGCTTCCTCTTGTACAATATTATTTTTTCATCACCCGTGGGAGGATTTGAAATGGACTTAATAAGAACGGACCATTGTGGATATATCCCGTTAGTAAGATAATATCCCCTTTTATAAGGTACATCCTTAGCCTCGAATTCAAGGTCTGGTGCTCTCCCAGATTTGATATCATTGAAAACAGGGGAACAATGTAAAACGTTTACGTCGTTATTCATTCTGGAGACACTAAACGATTATGAACACCCTCATGATCCCTATGTATGTACCTTCGTGGAACTTTTGGATGTGATGCTTGGTAAGCCTTCCAAGCAAAATCCGCAAACTCCACAAACTCACTAAAAACTTCATTATCGTCGGAAGACGAAGAACCAAATAATAGCTCGTACGACATATTAAAAGAATGTGTTTGAAGGTATTGATAGAAATATTGTTTGAAATTGTGTGTTTACAAGTGTGTTTGAGGTTAGTATTTATAAGATGTAAAGTGGTAAAGTTTCTTAAAAAAGATTATTTATTTATTTAATAAATGAAAACGGTAATAAATTTTTGAAAATGAGAGAGTTTGAAATCGGTTGAAAATACAACCGATGTTGTGTTTTTTCTTCCCTCGACCGATATAAGACCCACGTTCCACACTTGTGTCGACCGACTTTGAAGCCGGTCGTGTGCCTCGACCAACCGACTTCTTCCGTTCCACTGTGACAGGCCTAACAAAACTCTTTAAATTAAACCACATATCTAAGCACAACAATATTGAAAAAAGTTAAAAACACCTATGCTAGTCATAAATATCAACTACTCTTGTAGTCTGGTACAATGTGGTTTTTTATTTATAATAAGTGAACACAACACTTCTATCAATATTATCACTAGATTTATACTTATGTACGTAGTAATTTTTAAGAAACAACTTAATGCTACATATCTTGAAGTTTGTAAATTAGCAAATTAAATGATAAACACTTAAAACACTATTCGAGTAACATTCTTATTATTTAATTCACGTTCCAATGATCATTTTGTGGTTTATCTTGAATTGTTTTTTATATTTATTTTGTTGTTAAACGAAAAGAAAAGGTTAAAAATGGGAGGTGGCAGGTTGTTGATGAGTGGGCGTGGGGGTTGGTTGTAACATTCAATTTTTGAGGTGTTTAGGTGAAAGTGATGCCCTATGAAAATGAAATGTGTTTATATTTTTGTTTTAAAATGAGCGGGAATGATAGTGACTTCGTTATGCCACGTGGGACATATACAGTACCTGGCCTTGATCGCCGGCTATTTCTACAGGTCTATTAAATAAAGGTGCGTTTGTTATGCTGTCATGAATAACAATTGTAACACCCCCAATTTTGTGATACGCAGCGGAATTCAAACTGGGCGTTACTTCATGGCACAACAGTCATAACAATAGAAAACGTACTCTAATGGAGTCGTTTCAAAAGATTTATCATTCGATTTATATAAATATCAGAGTTTACAAAAATGAGGTCCCAGTTGGTTCCATTGTTTACAAAATACATTAAATAGGTTTTCGAATGATAATAAAATTTATAGCCTTCTTCAGTATCCTTGTTCTTCCGTGCCAGCTTCCGACATTATGGACCTGAAATACATGCTTAAAACTGTCAACACAAAGGTTGAGTGAATTCATAGAGTTTGTTTGATGGTTGAACACATTATGTTTGTAGTGTGAGTTATAAATTCACACCAATGGTTTGAAAACCAAAACAGTTATTATTAGACTAAGCATCATGCAATCAAGGCGTTAACGTGTTCCAAATTTAATTGGAGAAAATGTCGGTGCGTGCCCTATCTGGTAAAATTGCCGTTTTTACCAATGTTACTCAAATATAGTGCGTTTGTTTGCCTTTAATGGGCCAACACAAACGGGATTCGTCAATCCCAATAGATCTATTCACAATATTCGCGCCCACTCTCACATAGTGATTAATGATTCATGATTTAGGGACTTATGTTTGGCAAATGCGGTAACTTAGTGCTAATAAAACAATCAGATAAGCATACAGTTTGAAAGCAATGTGTTCGGTTTAAAATAAAGCATGTATCTCCCCCAAGGGTTTGTAAAATAATTAAGTAATAGAAAGTGGGGCTAAGAACTCACCTTAATAAATGATATCACATGTATAATGAGAATGATAGATATGCCGTGAGAACTTCTACGAGCAACCTAAAATAAAATGTTGCGACTTAAGTTTGGAACAATGTTTAGGAAAACATAAATTCATTCTATATATATTTCTATGTTGATCATGATGTAGTCAATTATCATTTGATGTTTATAGAAAGATCTTTAATATGTGAAAACATATTTAGTTTATAGATATTGTACTACCGTTCGGGCCATCATAATTCAGAGGTCATGCAGTAAACGTTCGAGGAGCTAGGACACTTTAAATCGTAAATCCAGCAACTCGTCGATACGTTTTACTCAAATGAAACCCCTCGCATGAAGTTCCCTAGTGTTGTAGTGCTCAATACGTAAAACATAGATTTTGATTTGAATATTATATATTAAGAGTTTATAATTACAATAAATAAAATAACAAGTTTATAAGTATTTAACTAAGTTTGAGTCTTATAAATACTTACCTTAATATAGGACACTTGTGTATTATGGAAAAATAAAATATTAGCGGAGCTTCGACGTAGAATTTGCAATCTTCGAAAACCCAAGGCTATTAGAAGATTATAACAACGCCTTCTTGAGAACCCGAAGAAGAAATGAAGATTATAATAACGTCTTTTTGGAGACTTGAAGTTATTTAAAGATTATAACGACTCTTTCTTGAAAATTTCCAAGAACGAAGATCAAACGCTAGTTTTCTTCAAGAACACATGAATGTTCTTACAAGATCTATAAGAAATGCCTTTAGGTTTAGGACTTTAGATGTTAAGAAGGGGTGGTGCAAGAAAAATGAAGTGATTTAGCTTGGTATTTATAGGAAAAATTTAGGAGTTAACTATATATTGGGTTAAAAACTAACCATGGTTAAGTTGTATACTTGTAATGATCTAAGGAAAGATCAAATATCCTCCCTACATGTGTCTTTACACGTTTTCATGGTGAGGTGGTGATAAGATTGGAATTTTTTTGATATTATCTTGATTTTACGGAGTGTAGTTTGGTTCCGAAAATCGCTAACGGTAAGTATTTAATTCATGAAACGTAAAACAGGGTGTCGTAAAAATATGAAACTTATAGGAATGATTAAAATCATTATTATACTCCATATAAAAATATAAAATGAGTGATAAGTCTTATTGGGTGCAAAAACGCTGGTTAAAACTGGAAATACGGGTCAAAAACGCGTAATTCGCAGTTTATCGGAAAAGAACGAAATTTCAGGGAAACGACCTTGAATTTATTTAGAGTAGACTAAAATTAGTCTAAAAGTGATATGAGATGTCAAAATGTGGTTTTCGTCATACGCGGGATAATTTTACAGTTATTCGTGAAGTTTAAAAGTTACGCGATTTAAGCAAAAATGTAGAACGTACAAGGTTAATTCCTTTATGGTCAAAGGAGGAGGGAAATATGTTTGACTTTTCCAAAAAATGTAAAAGTTTCAAAAATATATTAGAAACACAGTGCAGGAATCGTTAAGTCTGGATGTAAGTAGAATTGTTTAAAACATAAGTTTAGTTTTGTTCAGCGCTGGGCTTATTTGGTAATATTAAAAATAATAATTCTTAAAAATTCTCAAATCAATCATGAATGATCTAAAAATTTATCTGATGCGAGGAAAATTATCAGGGTTGATTTTCGTTAAGCGCGTGATATTTAAACGGTGGACCGTCCAAAACGAAACTTTAAAACGATGTTTACTTAATAACTTTTGCGAAAATAATCTAACGATGGTCGAACTCTCAGGTCATTACTAAAATAATTTATCTTACGAGAATGTGAAATAAAAGTTTTACGGATGAATAGTGAAAGTGAATAGTAAATGTGAATAGTAAAAGTGAATAGTAAATTCTCGAAAATGAAAAGTAACCTAAAAATGCGGGTGGTTACAGTCTCACCCCCTTAATGGGAATTCCGTCCCGGAATTCAGTGTGTGTTATCCGATGTTGAAATGTCTAGGAAAATGAGGATGTATACGCCAAATTCTAATCTTTGTGTTCTCAAGTTTCTAGTCATAGAATGTATTATGTATCATGTGGCTTAAGTTGATAATCTAAAGGGTTTTGTTAAAATCTTATTGAGTTCTATACACCTCAAGTTTGGCTTTTCTCGATTCTCAAAACGAATCATATCTTATTGTATCGAGGCTATCAATAAAACCTTAATTTCTAACATGGAGTTTTTGGTGATAGTGTACGGCATGGAGCCTAATTTGTATTTGTATGGTTTCCTTAGTTGTTTCGTGGGTGATCTCTAACACCTTAGTTCAGCAAATGGTTAACTAACCACTTTCATAGATATAGTGCCTCAAATGGAATAGTTTTTGTTGTTGTTAGGGTAACTGTTGTTAATCAAAGGTGTAAGATATTGTTGATGTAAAATGGTTTGTAATGATGTTGTAGGAAAGTCTTGCTAGAGGTAAGTGGTTATCCAAACCATTTCCAAAGTTGATCATGTCTTAGGTGGTTTCGGGATGAAGGCTATATCGTATAGTGTTTTTGTCTACTAGTGTTTCAAAGAAACGTGATACTGTGAAGTTTTACATACTGAATTTCAATGGGGTTCAGATAATGATGTGATATGTTGACGATTAGAAGAGTGTAGCGTACTGTAACACCCTAGGCAAATCCCACATCGGCTGTGGCCTGGAGAGATGCTGGGCTCATAAGATGACATTCGCCTTACAATGACACAACGCGTTTTGTGGTCTACTGCGGGTGGAGTTCTTAGGAACTGGCAGTTAAGCGTGCTCATGTGAGAGTAGTACTGGCTTGGGTGACCTGCCGGGAAGTCTTCAAATGAGGCCACAAAAACAAAGCCGTGAGCCTGCGGGTAAAGCGGACAATATTGTGGTCAGATAAGGCGGGGTGTTACACGTACGCTTACCATTATTCTTAGGTAGAGATGTCAAGTTTGGTTTAAAATTAAAAGTGAATGACGGAATGATATCCTTGAAACCTAATCAGGCTAGTACTTCTAAGAAATGACGAGAAGATTTGATGACTATCCCAAGATAGTAGTTCGGATTATTTCATAAATGAAAACTTTCAAGAATGAAATTAGGTAGTATAAATAAGATGTTAAGATTTTGCTGAGTGGTAAGACACTATCGTGTCTCTAGATCTTTTTAATGAATTCTGGTGGTTTATCGAGTTTAAGTAGGAAATTAACATGAATATAACCCTTGTATAACTGTTCTGAGTGTTTGAAAAATTTAAGTCGAACATAGTTAATCAGACCATGTTCCACTATCCCAAGGTTAAATATAGGTGATTAGGCTATATTTAGCCGAGGTTCGATAAATTTTCCAAATACCTAAATTAGGTATACTTGTGATATGTTCATAGCTTTTGAGAAATTGTCCACTAAGCAAAGGCGATATCAAACCATTCAGTTGCAAGTCCTGGCCATAAAAGACTTGTAACCTATGTTTTCACATTCCATTGCATAGAAAGATAGTATGGGTAGGTACGTGTGGAAAAGAAAGGAAATCTTAAGTAATTCTAAGATTCACGGACATTTAACAATGAAGGTTTCAAAAGAGAATTTTGATGAATGTAGAGAAAGTTGCTGAACTTCAGCTTTTGTAGATGATGAGTCACTTTGTCCTTTAGAAATCTCATTTCTTGTATTTCCATTAGGGAAATTGATAGACTGTGACGGGTTTCATGTAAAACAATATCATATAATGTTTATAAGATAATTTTTAGAGACTATTGTATAACTTACAATATCTGAGGAGTAGTTGAGACCATTGTGCAATTCACAATGTTTGAGAAATAGTTGAGACCATTGTGTAACCCACAATGTCTTGATAAATAAATGAGACCAGTGTAGGATTTACAGTGTCTGAGAATGTAATAGAGACCACTGTAGGATTACAGTGTCTGAGAATGTAATAGAGACCACTGTAGGATTACAGTGTTTGAGAAAAATGAATGAGAACATTGTATCTCACAATGTCTGGGAAGGTGGAAAGACCATTGTAGTCAGTTACAATGTCTTGGATAAAGTTTCGTAATCCTAAAATGCACGAGTAGATACATGATTGGGAGATTGGAAAAATATGATTGTGCTGTAATGCCTTAGAATAGGCATACGGAGATATGTTGAGTACTTTGTTTATGATTGAAATTATGTCAAGTGTATATATCAATATACTAGTATGTTTGTATAGCTTAAAGAGCCTAAAAGTCATATAATCGTCCGGAGGATGGAAGGCTATAAAATGTTTTTGTTTGTAAAAGTAGTTATAGTTTAAGTCTCAATTAGACCCGTTTCTCTATAACTGTGGCTCTGATAACAATCTGTAACACCCCCAATTTCGCGATACGCAGCGGAATTCAAACTGGGCGTTACTTCATGGCACAACAGTCATAACAATAGAAAACGTACTCTAATGGAGTCGTTTCAAAAGATTTATCATTCGATTTGTATAAATATCAGAGTTTACAAAAATGAGGTCCCAGTTGGTTCCATTGTTTACAAAATACATTAAATAGGTTTTCGAATGATAATAAAATTTATAGCCTTCTTCAGTATCCTTGTTCTTCCGTGCCAGCTTCCGACATTATGGACCTGAAATACATGCTTAAAACTGTCAACACAAAGGTTGAGTGAATTCATAGAGTTTGTTTGATGGTTGAACACATTATGTTTGTAGTGTGAGTTATAAATTCACACCAATGGTTTGAAAACCAAAACAGTTATTATTAGACTAAGCATCATGCAATCAAGGCGTTAACGTGTTCCAAATTTAATTGGAGAAAATGTCGGTGCGTGCCCTATCTGGTAAAATTGCCGTTTTTACCAATGTTACTCAAATATAGTGCGTTTGTTTGCCTTTAATGGGCCAACACAAACGGGATTCGTCAATCCCAATAGATCTATTCACAATATTCGCGCCCACTCTCACATAGTGATTAATGATTCATGATTTAGGGACTTATGTTTGGCAAATGCGGTAACTTAGTGCTAATAAAACAATCAGATAAGCATACAGTTTGAAAGCAATGTGTTCGGTTTAAAATAAAGTATGTATCTCCCCCAAGGGTTTGTAAAATAATTAAGTAATAGAAAGTGGGGCTAAGAACTCACCTTAATAAATGATATCACATGTATAATGAGAATGATAGATATGCCGTGAGAACTTCTACGAGCAACCTAAAATAAAATGTTGCGACTTAAGTTTGGAACAATGTTTAGGAAAACATAAATTCATTCTATATATATTTCTATGTTGATCATGATGTAGTCAATTATCATTTGATGTTTATAGAAAGATCTTTAATATGTGAAAACATATTTAGTTTATAGATATTGTACTACCGTTCGGGCCATCATAATTCAGAGGTCATGCAGTAAACGTTCGAGGAGCTAGGACACTTTAAATCGTAAATCCAGCAACTCGTCGATACGTTTTACTCAAATGAAACCCCTCGCATGAAGTTCCCTAGTGTTGTAGTGCTCAATACGTAAAACATAGATTTTGATTTGAATATTATATATTAAGAGTTTATAATTACAATAAATAAAATAACAAGTTTATAAGTATTTAACTAAGTTTGAGTCTTATAAATACTTACCTTAATATAGGACACTTGTGTATTATGGAAAAATAAAATATTAGCGGAGCTTCGACGTAGAATTTGCAATCTTCGAAAACCCAAGGCTATTAGAAGATTATAACAACGCCTTCTTGAGAACCCGAAGAAGAAATGAAGATTATAATAACGTCTTTTTGGAGACTTGAAGTTATTTAAAGATTATAACGACTCTTTCTTGAAAATTTCCAAGAACGAAGATCAAACGCTAGTTTTCTTCAAGAACACATGAATGTTCTTACAAGATCTATAAGAAATGCCTTTAGGTTTAGGACTTTAGATATTAAGAAGGGGTGGTGCAAGAAAAATGAAGTGATTTAGCTTGGTATTTATAGGAAAAATTTAGGAGTTAACTATATATTGGGTTAAAAACTAACCATGGTTAAGTTGTATACTTGTAATGATCTAAGGAAAGATCAAATATCCTCCCTACATGTGTCTTTACACGTTTTCATGGTGAGGTGGTGATAAGATTGGAATTTTTTTGATATTATCTTGATTTTACGGAGTGTAGTTTGGTTCCGAAAATCGCTAACGGTAAGTATTTAATTCATGAAACGTAAAACAGGGTGTCGTAAAAATATGAAACTTATAGGAATAATTAAAATCATTATTATACTCCATATAAAAATATAAAATGAGTGATAAGTCTTATTGGGTGCAAAAACGCTGGTTAAAACTGGAAATACGGGTCAAAAACGCGTAATTCGCAGTTTATCGGAAAAGAACGAAATTTCAGGGAAACGACCGTGAATTTATTTAGAGTAGACTAAAATTAGTCTAAAAGTGATATGAGATGTCAAAATGTGGTTTTCGTCATACGCGGGATAATTTTACAGTTATTCGTGAAGTTTAAAAGTTACGCGATTTAAGCAAAAATGTAGAACGTACAAGGTTAATTCCTTTATGGTCAAAGGAGGAGGGAAATATGTTTGACTTTTCCAAAAAATGTAAAAGTTTCAAAAATATATTAGAAACACAGTGCAGGAATCGTTAAGTCTGGATGTAAGTAGAATTGTTTAAAACATAAGTTTAGTTTTGTTCAGCGCTGGGCTTATTTGGTAATATTAAAAATAATAATTCTTAAAAATTCTCAAATCAATCATGAATGATCTAAAAATTTATCTGATGCGAGGAAAATTATCAGGGTTGATTTTCGTTAAGCGCGTGATATTTAAACGGTGGACCGTCCAAAACGAAACTTTAAAACGATGTTTACTTAATAACTTTTGCGAAAATAATCTAACGATGGTCGAACTCTCAGGTCATTACTAAAATAATTTATCTTACGAGAATGTGAAATAAAAGTTTTACGGATGAATAGTGAAAGTGAATAGTAAATGTGAATAGTAAAAGTGAATAGTAAATTCTCGAAAATGAAAAGTAACCTAAAAATGCGGGTGGTTACAGTCTCACCCCCTTAATGGGAATTCCGTCCCGGAATTCAGTGTGTGTTATCCGATGTTGAAATGTCTAGGAAAATGAGGATGTATACGCCAAATTCTAATCTTTGTGTTCTCAAGTTTCTAGTCATAGAATGTATTATGTATCATGTGGCTTAAGTTGATAATCTAAAGGGTTTTGTTAAAATCTTATTGAGTTCTATACACCTCAAGTTTGGCTTTTCTCGATTCTCAAAACGAATCATATCTTATTGTATCGAGGCTATCAATAAAACCTTAATTTCTAACATGGAGTTTTTGGTGATAGTGTACGGCATGGAGCCTAATTTGTATTTGTATGGTTTCCTTAGTTGTTTCGTGGGTGATCTCTAACACCTTAGTTCAGCAAATGGTTAACTAACCACTTTCATAGATATAGTGCCTCAAATGGAATAGTTTTTGTTGTTGTTAGGGTAACTGTTGTTAATCAAAGGTGTAAGATATTGTTGATGTAAAATGGTTTGTAATGATGTTGTAGGAAAGTCTTGCTAGAGGTAAGTGGTTATCCAAACCATTTCCAAAGTTGATCATGTCTTAGGTGGTTTCGGGATGAAGGCTATATCGTATAGTGTTTTTGTCTACTAGTGTTTCAAAGAAACGTGATACTGTGAAGTTTTACATACTGAATTTCAATGGGGTTCAGATAATGATGTGATATGTTGACGATTAGAAGAGTGTAGCGTACGCTTACCATTATTCTTAGGTAGAGATGTCAAGTTTGGTTTAAAATTAAAAGTGAATGACGGAATGATATCCTTGAAACCTAATCAGGCTAGTACTTCTAAGAAATGACGAGAAGATTTGATGACTATCCCAAGATAGTAGTTCGGATTATTTCATAAATGAAAACTTTCAAGAATGAAATTAGGTAGTATAAATAAGATGTTAAGATTTTGCTGAGTGGTAAGACACTATCGTGTCTCTAGATCTTTTTAATGAATTCTGGTGGTTTATCGAGTTTAAGTAGGAAATTAACATGAATATAACCCTTGTATAACTGTTCTGAGTGTTTGAAAAATTTAAGTCGAACATAGTTAATCAGACCATGTTCCACTATCCCAAGGTTAAATATAGGTGATTAGGCTATATTTAGCCGAGGTTCGATAAATTTTCCAAATACCTAAATTAGGTATACTTGTGATATGTTCATAGCTTTTGAGAAATTGTCCACTAAGCAAAGGCGATATCAAACCATTCAGTTGCAAGTCCTGGCCATAAAAGACTTGTAACCTATGTTTTCACATTCCATTGCATAGAAAGATAGTATGGGTAGGTACGTGTGGAAAAGAAAGGAAATCTTAAGTAATTCTAAGATTCACGGACATTTAACAATGAAGGTTTCAAAAGAGAATTTTGATGAATGTAGAGAAAGTTGCTGAACTTCAGCTTTTGTAGATGATGAGTCACTTTGTCCTTTAGAAATCTCATTTCTTGTATTTCCATTAGGGAAATTGATAGACTGTGACGGGTTTCATGTAAAACAATATCATATAATGTTTATAAGATAATTTTTAGAGACTATTGTATAACTTACAATATCTGAGGAGTAGTTGAGACCATTGTGCAATTCACAATGTTTGAGAAATAGTTGAGACCATTGTGTAACCCACAATGTCTTGATAAATAAATGAGACCAGTGTAGGATTTACAGTGTCTGAGAATGTAATAGAGACCACTGTAGGATTACAGTGTCTGAGAATGTAATAGAGACCACTGTAGGATTACAGTGTTTGAGAAAAATGAATGAGAACATTGTATCTCACAATGTCTGGGAAGGTGGAAAGACCATTGTAGTCAGTTACAATGTCTTGGATAAAGTTTCGTAATCCTAAAATGCACGAGTAGATACATGATTGGGAGATTGGAAAAATATGATTGTGCTGTAATGCCTTAGAATAGGCATACGGAGATATGTTGAGTACTTTGTTTATGATTGAAATTATGTCAAGTGTATATATCAATATACTAGTATGTTTGTATAGCTTAAAGAGCCTAAAAGTCATATAATCGTCCGGAGGATGGAAGGCACGGAGAACGGAAGGCTATAAAATGTTTTTGTTTGTAAAAGTAGTTATAGTTTAAGTCTCAATTAGACCCGTTTCTCTATAACTGTGGCTCTGATAACAATCTGTAACACCCCCAATTTCGCGATACGCAGCGGAATTCAAACTGGGCGTTACTTCATGGCACAACAGTCATAACAATAGAAAACGTACTCTAATGGAGTCGTTTCAAAAGATTTATCATTCGATTTGTATAAATATCAGAGTTTACAAAAATGAGGTCCCAGTTGGTTCCATTGTTTACAAAATACATTAAATAGGTTTTCGAATGATAATAAAATTTATAGCCTTCTTCAGTATCCTTGTTCTTCCGTGCCAGCTTCCGACATTATGGACCTGAAATACATGCTTAAAACTGTCAACACAAAGGTTGAGTGAATTCATAGAGTTTGTTTGATGGTTGAACACATTATGTTTGTAGTGTGAGTTATAAATTCACACCAATGGTTTGAAAACCAAAACAGTTATTATTAGACTAAGCATCATGCAATCAAGGCGTTAACGTGTTCCAAATTTAATTGGAGAAAATGTCGGTGCGTGCCCTATCTGGTAAAATTGCCGTTTTTACCAATGTTACTCAAATATAGTGCGTTTGTTTGCCTTTAATGGGCCAACACAAACGGGATTCGTCAATCCCAATAGATCTATTCACAATATTCGCGCCCACTCTCACATAGTGATTAATGATTCATGATTTAGGGACTTATGTTTGGCAAATGCGGTAACTTAGTGCTAATAAAACAATCAGATAAGCATACAGTTTGAAAGCAATGTGTTCGGTTTAAAATAAAGCATGTATCTCCCCCAAGGGTTTGTAAAATAATTAAGTAATAGAAAGTGGGGCTAAGAACTCACCTTAATAAATGATATCACATGTATAATGAGAATGATAGATATGCCGTGAGAACTTCTACGAGCAACCTAAAATAAAATGTTGCGACTTAAGTTTGGAACAATGTTTAGGAAAACATAAATCCATTCTATATATATTTCTATGTTGATCATGATGTAGTCAATTATCATTTGATGTTTATAGAAAGATCTTTAATATGTGAAAACATATTTAGTTTATAGATATTGTACTACCGTTCGGGCCATCATAATTCAGAGGTCATGCAGTAAACGTTCGAGGAGCTAGGACACTTTAAATCGTAAATCCAGCAACTCGTCGATACGTTTTACTCAAATGAAACCCCTCACATGAAGTTCCCTAGTGTTGTAGTGCTCAATACGTAAAACATAGATTTTGATTTGAATATTATATATTAAGAGTTTATAATTACAATAAATAAAATAACAAGTTTATAAGTATTTAACTAAGTTTGAGTCTTATAAATACTTACCTTAATATAGGACACTTGTGTATTATGGAAAAATAAAATATTAGCGGAGCTTCGACGTAGAATTTGCAATCTTCGAAAACCCAAGGCTATTAGAAGATTATAACAACGCCTTCTTGAGAACCCGAATAAGAAATGAAGATTATAATAACGTCTTTTTGGAGACTTGAAGTTATTTGAAGATTATAACGACTCTTTCTTGAAAACTTCCAAGAACGAAGATCAAACGCTAGTTTTCTTCAAGAACACATGAATGTTCTTACAAGATCTATAAGAAATGCCTTTAGGTTTAGGACTTTAGATGTTAAGAAGGGGTGGTGCAAGAAAAATGAAGTGATTTAGCTTGGTATTTATAGGAAAAATTTAGGAGTTAACTATATATTGGGTTAAAAACTAACCATGGTTAAGTTGTATACTTGTAATGATCTAAGGAAAGATCAAATATCCTCCCTACATGTGTCTTTACACGTTTTCATGGTGAGGTGGTGATAAGATTGGAATTTTTTTGATATTATCTTGATTTTACGGAGTGTAGTTTGGTTCCGAAAATCGCTAACGGTAAGTATTTAGTTCATGAAACGTAAAACAGGGTGTCGTAAAAATATGAAACTTATAGGAATGATTAAAATCATTATTATACTCCATATAAAAATATAAAATGAGTGATAAGTCTTATTGGGTGCAAAAACGCTGGTTAAAACTGGAAATACGTGTCAAAAACGCGTAATTCGCAGTTTATCGGAAAAGAACGAAATTTCAGGGAAACGACCGTGAATTTATTTAGAGTAGACTAAAATTAGTCTAAAAGTGATATGAGATGTCAAAATGTGGTTTTCGTCATACGCGGGATAATTTTACAGTTATTCGTGAAGTTTAAAAGTTACGCGATTTAAGCAAAAATGTAGAACGTACAAGGTTAATTCCTTTATGGTCAAAGGAGGAGGGAAATATGTTTGACTTTTCCAAAAAATGTAAAAGTTTCAAAAATATATTAGAAACACAGTGCAGGAATCGTTAAGTCTGGATGTAAGTAGAATTGTTTAAAACATAAGTTTAGTTTTGTTCAGCGCTGGGCTTATTTGGTAATATTAAAAATAATAATTCTTAAAAATTCTCAAATCAATCATGAATGATCTAAAAATTTATCTGATGCGAGGAAAATTATCAGGGTTGATTTTCGTTAAGCGCGTGATATTTAAACGGTGGACCGTCCAAAACGAAACTTTAAAACGATGTTTACTTAATAACTTTTGCGAAAATAATCTAACGATGGTTGATGAGTTTCCAAATACTCATCATTTTTACACAATCTAAACTGCAAAATCATCTGAAAACGCTCAAAAACACATCAAAATGATCAAAATATCACAAATCAGTGTTTTATGTGTTTTAATTGCAAAAATATCAAAATCAGATGAAAAATGATTCAAGTTTGCAAAATTGGCAGTTTTAGTCCCCCGAGTTTTAAAAGTTGTCAAATCTAGTCCCTGGAAATTCAAAAATGTGAAAATTTATCATTCAAGGTCCCTGAAGTATTCTAAGTTGTTTAAAATGATCCTTGAATGATTCTTTGGTCAATTGGCAAGAAAGGTCCCTAAACTTTGGAAATTTACAAAAATAATCCTTGGACCTTTGAAAATGGATTTTATGCAAAATGGGCCCTTGTTTTATCAATGTTTGTCAAAATTGGTCCTTGTGAGAAGTTTGGAAACATGGCATTATCAGTCCTTGAAGTTTGGCAATTGTACACTTTTGGTCCTTGTTATTTATTCTAATACCAAACGGACAATTCAATATACTAGGCCCAAAATCCAAATCCAACCCAACTGCTAGCCCAAACCCATTTCTGCCTTTGACCCTTGGTCCTTGACCCTTGAGCCAGGTCACAACCATTTTTGACCCCAGCCACAAATCAACTTTGACCCCCCTTTTGTGTTATTAATTCTGTGGTCAAAAGAAGTCAAACCCAAGAGGAAACCGCCATTACTGTAGCTCCATCTCCTCAACACCTGAAACAGCAAAACCAGACCTGGTTTCTCCCATTTTTCAACTCTTCTCCCATACCATGTTCCCCCCACCTCCTCTACAATCCAAAATCTTTAATTAACACAACCAAACCTCAATTAAAGCTTCAACCTGCTTTGAAGAATTTTTTGGCGCCAAAATACCTAGGTGGACGGATAAGATTATTCTAGCCAATCCAATGGCTCTAGTTTGGTGGGAAAGGTTCAGAAGTCATCAAGGAGTGTTGAAAAGTCTATAAATGGGAAAGAGATGCATTGTACAAGATATATCTAGTGTAGTATTTTAATTTTCATGTCATTTTTAGTGTAATTCTCAATTTCAGTTTATGTTTCAAGTTTAAAACCTCGTATTTCAAGTTATTTTGTTATCTTAAAGCTTTTGTAAACCTTTAATTCAAGTACTAAGTTAAGTTTCAGTTTATGCAATTTCTCATTTTTATGCAAAATCTCATGTTGGATTAAATATTGTTGTTTGTTGTTTTTATGGACTAGAATAGGTCATATAAGCTCCCATATAGCTTTTATAAGCTATTAGATACATCTAAAATCAGTTTAGCTTAAAAAAATCAAAAAATCACAAAAATAGCAATTAAATAGTTCAAAAATAAAAAATCACTTGAAATTGGTGATCACAGCTGGAGCAAGGTTGATATTGGATGGCCTTGGGTTAGTGAACCTGTGGGGGTTCTATAGGAAGTTCTACTTGGTCTTGGTTCTCAGTTTGGAGCTTGGAAGCATTTGTAAGCTTTTTAATAAAATTGGCATTTTACTATTATAGTGATTAAGTAGCTTATATTTTGGTTTCTTTGTGTTCATTTATCATATTTAAGTGTGTCTAAACCTTTAAATCAGTAGCTAGTACTTTCCAATTCATAGTTGCAAAAAAAACTTGGTTTTAACAGTGGATATAGCATAATCTTCATATTTGAGTTTGATGTTGTTTTAATTATTGTTTTAAGTTTCATTAGTTATAATAAGTGATAATACAAGGTTTGGACTTAAGTTTGTAGTTTCTAATTATGTTTTGGTTTGAAAAAGTTCATAACAGCCACCTTAAGGTGTGTTTGGTTTAGTGTATTCAAAAGCTCTTTGGTCATTTTCTTTATTGGAATTTTGTCTAGACTAGTCTAAACCACTCATATCATTAATAAAATCAAGTCCTTGTTAAGCAAAAGTCAAAAATGTTCAAATCCTTAAATGTACAGCTACTGTTGGATTTTTAAGGATATAGGATCATTGATTTGTGTTCAAAAGTTGATAATCTTGTTCAAATAAGTCTTATTACACCTTAATACAACATCATCAGTGCTTAAGATCAAATCAAATCTCAGTTTAGTCAACTTTTGGTTTTTCTCAAAAAGTCAAAAAAAAGTTCAAATGGTCATTTTTGAATAAAGTTTGGAATTTCACTGAGGGTTCATTAGTAGGTTTCAGAGTATAAGATTTGGAGGATTTGTAGTCTAGTTGCTCAAGAAAAATACAAAAATGGTAGTTCTTTGCATATCAGCTGTTTGAGTGCTTTTTGGATAGCTTTTTGGTGGTACCTGGTCTGCACAAGCTGTCCTGTGCGCAGTTCTTGGGTCCAACTTCACAAGCTTGCATCAAGCTCATTACTTGTCCAATTCTCTTGATCTCTGGTTCTTTGGAAAGCCATCCTGGTCCTCTTGAAGTATCAAGAGTTGTATTTCACTTTTGAGCTTATTTGGTAGGGCTGCTAACAGCTTATAAGTTGTCCCATTTTCTGTTTTTCTGTCAAAAAGTCAAGTGCTTATTTGCCTATTCCTAGCTTATCAGTGTGTTTCTTTTCATTCTTTAGCTTCAATTCAGTAGTTTGTACCTTATTCAATCTTGTTCTAGCTTTGGTTTCAGTGTTTTAGCTTATTTGAGCTTATTCCACAAAATAAGCTCATTAACCATCTGTTGAACCAAAAAGCTCTCAATACTGCTTATTTGTGAGTTGTAAATTTTTTTGTCTTTGTTAAATTTTCTTATTATTGATATATAAGTAGTTTCCAAAAAGAAAATCCAGAAAAAGTCCAAGTTTTAATCAGTGATAGTGTTTATTTAAGACTTTTTAGCTTTTTGATTTTTCTTTTCATCTTATTAATAAGCTAATCTAGTTTTTCTATTTTTCTTAAGTTTCTGTTATCACATAGGATTTTTAGAAAAAGTTTCAGATTTTTCTTTATCTTTTTAGTATTTATTATAATTTTAATTAGTTAAAAATAATAAATAATTAGTAATAAATAATTAAAAAGTCTAAAAAATATATTTTCTGTTTTAAAAATTAGTTTTATCATATTTTAGATTTTTCTAAGTCTTAAGTTTATTTTTCTAGCCTTATTTTGTATTTTCTCTTATTTTAGAGTATTTATAAATAGTTTAAATTAGTTTTTAATTAATAATAATTAATTAATTAGTTGTAAAAATAATTTTCCTTTTCTAATAATTTTCTTATATCATTAGGTTTGTAAAAATGTATTTTTCATATTTTTAGGATTTATATTTTATAAGTTTCACTTTTTATTTTGTACGTTTACGTTATTTTTAATTTAAACGTAAGTTTTTAAGTTTTAAGTTTTAAACGTTCATCACTTTAAAAATAGTGATAGCGTTTATTTAATATTTTTTATCTTTTTAACTTCCTTAATTTGTATTTAAGTCGCTTTTATTTTATAACCTTTTTCAGTAGTGTATTATTCAATCCTAATCCTTTCTGATCGCTATCATTAGTGATCATTCTACCGTCTGAATCTGTGTTGCACACACCATTGAGTCTCCGTGGGACTTAACGACCCGGGAATCCCCTGTATTCTCTGATCTTCATTTGCATCTGTGCCTGAGCAGTTTTGAGTCTGTTTAGACTTGACTGTTTGGCGCAGATCAAAATTTTGGCGCCGCTGCCGGGGAGGCTTTAGCGTGTGTCTAGCCATTTTCAGATCCATTGTTGCACATACCCATCATTTGTAAAAAGTTTTTGTAAAGTTATAAGAAAACCAAAAAGTTCATTAACACTTTTCCTAAAGTGTTAAAACACCAAAAAAATATAAAACAACAAAAAAATCGGAACGTTTTCTATTTTGTATTCTCTTTTAAGGTGATTCTTGAAGAGATACGATTTGGTTAAACGGGGCGATAACAAAAATATTGTCCAAAAAAAAGTTTTTGAACCCATCAGCACACATCTAGCCTACGTCTTTTCAGTGGTCCTTAATTGAATACATAAAAATCAACCACCGCAAATCAAGGCAGTGCACTACCTAACTGGGGGTGCGACCATTAATAAGTTCCCGAACATCAGATTTAAAACTTGCCTTTGTGTCACTTGTGATTTGGTGTACCTTTTTCAAAGAAGCCATTTCATCTGTGATTATTGGTAAAGTTCACTTGTGTTTTGCCTCATTTGTTTTGAAAATTGGTTTTTATACATAGTGCATGCGCACTCGTTCTTCCAGTTCTACAAGTCCACTTTTAGAACTTGGCAAGATTCCTCGTAGACGTAGAGGACGTTCAGCTCCTTCAGCCGTGACTGAGGAACGTCTACCACCACCACCTCCTGTCGAAATGGCAGACGAACGTACCATGGCGGAAATGCTCCAGGCACCCACCGAGGGTTATGGAGATGCCATCGTTTTACCCGTAATCAATTCTGATCACTTCGAATTGAAGACACATTTGATCCAACTTGTGTCTACTAATCAATTCCACGGGTTTGATCGTGAAGACCCGTATGCACACATCCGTTGGTTTAACAAATTGACTTCAACTATCAATTATAAGGATGTTCCACAAAAAGTCATCAAGTTGATGCTTTTTCCATTCTCTCTTGAGGGGACAGCCCGGATTTGGCTGGAAAAAGAACCCCCTCGATCTATCGAAACTTGGGAGGATCTTGTTCAAAAGTTTGTGAACTACTTCTTTCCTCCATCAAAGACGACTAATCTCAAAAATGAAATTTCTGGATTTCGTCAAAATTTCGATGAAAATTTTGGAGAGGCATGGGAGAGATTCAAAGATCTCCTCAGGAAATGCCCTCATCATGAATTCAATGAGCTTCAACAAGTCAACATCTTTTACAATGGGTTGAACGGTAATGATCAAGATTCCTTGAATGCAGCCGCAGGTGGCAATATCTTGAATCGTAGACCTAAAGATGTGATTGAGATTTGCGAGCAAAAATCAAAAGTTCCTATTTCTCGCAACAAAGTTAATACTCCTAACACTCCTGCTCCTTCATCCAGTAACTCATCTGAGTTAGCAGCTCCGATAGCTGCTCTAACGGATGCCATCCGTTGTATGATTAAGGATGTTAAGGAAATCAAAAGTGAAATTCATAAGCCTGAGCCAGTCAAAGCCGTAAACAAGGTGTGTGAAACTTGTAGTGGTCCACACGCGTACTATGATTGTCAAGCAACCGATGCTTCCTTTTACCAAGCCCCCGTAGCTTCGGTAAACCACAATCAATACCGACCACATGCTGAACCACACTACCGTGCTAACACTAATCAGGCACCACCCGGTTTCAACCAGAATCATAACATGAACAACCGGAATCAAAACCAACCAAGAATGAACCAAGGTTATCAAAACCAAGGTAATTTCTATCCTACACCCACTCAAGGTTTCCAACATCAGGGGAACCCTCACCAAAACAATTTCAATCGAGGAAATCAATTTCATGGGAATATGAATCCTAATCAAGGGAATTTTGGTCATAATCAAAACATACGGCCTCAAATTGTCCCTCCTGCTCCTCCCGTCATTACTCCTCCAGGACCATCATCTGATGATGTACTGAAGCAGTTTATGAAATCCCAAGATGAAATGAACCGGTTGTTGGTCAGTCAGATTGCTGATCTGAAGAAGTCTTTAAATGATCGACCCTCGGGCTCAGGTACTTTACCGAGCAACACGATCGCTAACCCGAGGGGCGATGCCAAAGCGATCACAACCCGAAGCGGTGTTTCATACACTGGACCTGTTGTTCCTACTACCTCTTCTTCTTCTCTTCCTAAGGTAGTGGACAGTGAACCTCCAAAACACAATGGACCTACGACTCCAATGCCACCTCCACCAGTGCCAATGAGTCAAGTTACCAAGGAAACTACGGACAAAGTGCATTATTCAAGCCCACGAAGTACAGCACACGTCCTACCTTCGGTAGTCCAACCTCAAGTTGTCCAGAAACCCCAGTTTAATCAAGGAGTTGTTTTTGAACCCCCTGTAGCTCCTGTTGAGAAATCCAAATCTTCTCTTCCTTACCCATCGAGAATGCATGATGAGAAGCTTAAGGACAAAAACAAAGAGCAAATGGAAAAATTTTTCCAAATTTTCAATGAATTGCACTTTGATATAAGCTTCGTTGATGCTCTTGTTCTCATGCCCAAATTTGCATCTACTCTCAAAGGGTTACTAAGCAACAAAGATAAGTTATCTGAAATGGCTAAAACCCCTCTCAATGAGCAATGCTCAGCGGTCATTCTTAAAAAGCTTCCCGAAAAGCTTGAAGACCCTGGCAAGTTTTTAATCCCATGTGATTTCTTGGGGATGGTTCAATGCTCCGCCTTGGCCGATCTTGGCGCTAGCATTAACCTCATGCCACTCTCAGTGTGGAAGAAGCTTTCTCTCCCTGAACTTACTCCTACTTGTATGACTCTCGAGCTAGCGGACTGTACCATAACTCGTCCACTTGGAATAGCCGAGGATGTCGTGGTAAAAGTAGGGAAGTTTCATTTTCCCACTGACTTTGTTGTAGTAAACTTTGATGCAGATCCTAGAGTTCCCCTTATCTTAGGGAGAGCTTTCTTGAGAACGAGCCGTGCTCTAATCGATGTATTTGCTGAAGAGTTGACTCTACGGGTTGATAACGAAAAACTCACGTTGAATATCAAACAGAACTCCAAACCTCTGAACAAACATAGTGTTGCCACAATCGATCAAAAATCCAAAAGAATCGATGCAACACTCTCAAATTTCACGGTTAAGAGTGTTCAACAAAAACGTGCTGAGCTAAAAGCTATGAAAATCAACCCTGGTTCAAACAAATGGTTTGAAAGTTGTACCAAGGGAGTCATGAGTATTCTTGATGATGATGATCTTGATTCGGAGACTTTATCGGAAGTGGTAAAAACTGCTAGCTCTAAGAGCACACCACTTGTCCCACCTCCGGAATCAGTTTGTCGTATTGAGTTTGCTAAATCTGTGGATGAAACTGAATTCTCTTCAAAGGATCCAATCATATTTGAAAATCAACCTATCATAGCCAATTCTACTCCATCTCTCACTCCTTTTGAAGGAAGTGACTCAATCTTGGAAGAGATTGAAGCATACTTGGCTAGTGATTCTGTTCCTTGGGAGATTGATCATGCCCCAATTGATATCGAAGGGGACATACTTCTCATTGAGAAGTTGCTTTATGGAGATCCATCATCCATTTCATATCCTGATCCTATCGTTTCCAACTTTTCCATTCCTTCACCCAATCCGGATGAGAAAAGTGATTCTATTATGGATGAGATTGATGATTATCTCAATCTGGATACATTTCTTCCTGGTATTGATGATACCGAGAGTAATCAAGAGGAAGATGTTATTCTTCTTCTTGAACAACTGCTGTACCCAGAAAATTATACCATCCTTCCTCCCAAACAACTTCATAAAAAGGAATCCAAATCAGTTGAGAAAACTGATAAAATTCCTGAGATCAAGCATAAGACCTCCCCTCCTTCAATTAAGTTTCAAATTCTTGAGGAGGAAGTTCTTGTGATTACTGCTGTTCTGATCTCCCTTCTACCCTTCACCTACCCGGTGATTTCTCCTTCTCTTCACTCATTCGGGAGTGAAGATGTTACCTTTGACCCCGGTATTATGCTTTATAGTTTCTACTATTAAAATACCGGTTATATCTCGTCGGAGTGGAACTTTCTGATGTTCTTGTGTTTGTTAACATTGTGAATGAAAGTCCGATCGAGATTGGTTTTCCACGTTACTTTCCCCATGAACCAATGAATTCGGGGTCGAGTCAAGCTAGCGACTCGGTAATCAAAAACAGTAGCTGAACATGGGTTTTCACCCGTGTGTTCCACCTAAGTGTGGGGGAGTTTCCCCACACTGTTGTATATTCTCAATCTTTCAAAAAAAAAAAAAAAAAAAAAAAAAAAAAAAAAAAAAAAAAAAAAAATCTTCTTTTTAAATAATGGCCGTAATATTTCCCTTTCACGTTCTTTGTTTCGGCATAACAGCCGGTACTTTGAATATTGAGGGCAATATTCATTTCTAAGTGTGGGGGGGAATTCTCACGAATTTCATATATATTATCTACCCAATTCCCCCGTTTTTGGCCAAAATTTTTTTTTGGAGTAAGTGTTTTACACTTTCTCATTTGGTTATCAGTCCGCCATGTCTGTAAGACAAAAGGATTGGCTAATCCAGGAGCAAACGGCTCTTGGTAAAGATTAATCAAATCCGTTTATATGGCTTGCAATTTGCCCAAAATTGTATGGTTCTTCAGCTCCCCATCATCCTCAAAAGATAATGAGCTGGCTAGCCCGCAAGGTTATGGCTTGTGGTAAAGGCAGTGGAAAATCCATAATTGGTAATCAGCTCACCAAAGATAATCCTGATAATTTATCTAAGAGTTGGCTAGTCCAGAAGGGTACGGCTTCTGGTAAAGACACATCAAATCCGTTATATGGTTTATGATTTGCCAATAAATCATCTGGTTATCGTTGTACCAAGATTCTTACTTGAATCAAAACAATCGGCTACTCCAGAAGTGATGGCTTTTGGTAAAGAGTTTTTCAAATCCATCAAGGTTTTCTCAAATCATTGCTAGGGACTAGCAATATCTCAGTGTGGGGGATTGATGAGTTTCCAAATACTCATCATTTTTACACAATCTAAACTGCAAAATCATCTGAAAACGCTCAAAAACACATCAAAATGATCAAAATATCACAAATCAGTGTTTTATGTGTTTTAATTGCAAAAATATCAAAATCAGATGAAAAATGATTCAAGTTTGCAAAATTGGCAGTTTTAGTCCCCCGAGTTTTAAAAGTTGTCAAATCTAGTCCCTGGAAATTCAAAAATGTGAAAATTTATCATTCAAGGTCCCTGAAGTATTCTAAGTTGTTTAAAATGATCCTTGAATGATTCTTTGGTCAATTGGCAAGAAAGGTCCCTAAACTTTGGAAATTTACAAAAATAATCCTTGGACCTTTGAAAATGGATTTTATGCAAAATGGGCCCTTGTTTTATCAATGTTTGTCAAAATTGGTCCTTGTGAGAAGTTTGGAAACATGGCATTATCAGTCCTTGAAGTTTGGCAATTGTACACTTTTGGTCCTTGTTATTTATTCTAATACCAAACGGACAATTCAATATACTAGGCCCAAAATCCAAATCCAACCCAACTGCTAGCCCAAACCCATTTCTGCCTTTGACCCTTGGTCCTTGACCCTTGAGCCAGGTCACAACCATTTTTGACCCCAGCCACAAATCAACTTTGACCCCCCTTTTGTGTTATTAATTCTGTGGTCAAAAGAAGTCAAACCCAAGAGGAAACCGCCATTACTGTAGCTCCATCTCCTCAACACCTGAAACAGCAAAACCAGACCTGGTTTCTCCCATTTTTCAACTCTTCTCCCATACCATGTTCCCCCCACCTCCTCTACAATCCAAAATCTTTAATTAACACAACCAAACCTCAATTAAAGCTTCAACCTGCTTTGAAGAATTTTTTGGCGCCAAAATACCTAGGTGGACGGATAAGATTATTCTAGCCAATCCAATGGCTCTAGTTTGGTGGGAAAGGTTCAGAAGTCATCAAGGAGTGTTGAAAAGTCTATAAATGGGAAAGAGATGCATTGTACAAGATATATCTAGTGTAGTATTTTAATTTTCATGTCATTTTTAGTGTAATTCTCAATTTCAGTTTATGTTTCAAGTTTAAAACCTCGTATTTCAAGTTATTTTGTTATCTTAAAGCTTTTGTAAACCTTTAATTCAAGTACTAAGTTAAGTTTCAGTTTATGCAATTTCTCATTTTTATGCAAAATCTCATGTTGGATTAAATATTGTTGTTTGTTGTTTTTATGGACTAGAATAGGTCATATAAGCTCCCATATAGCTTTTATAAGCTATTAGATACATCTAAAATCAGTTTAGCTTAAAAAAATCAAAAAATCACAAAAATAGCAATTAAATAGTTCAAAAATAAAAAATCACTTGAAATTGGTGATCACAGCTGGAGCAAGGTTGATATTGGATGGCCTTGGGTTAGTGAACCTGTGGGGGTTCTATAGGAAGTTCTACTTGGTCTTGGTTCTCAGTTTGGAGCTTGGAAGCATTTGTAAGCTTTTTAATAAAATTGGCATTTTACTATTATAGTGATTAAGTAGCTTATATTTTGGTTTCTTTGTGTTCATTTATCATATTTAAGTGTGTCTAAACCTTTAAATCAGTAGCTAGTACTTTCCAATTCATAGTTGCAAAAAAAACTTGGTTTTAACAGTGGATATAGCATAATCTTCATATTTGAGTTTGATGTTGTTTTAATTATTGTTTTAAGTTTCATTAGTTATAATAAGTGATAATACAAGGTTTGGACTTAAGTTTGTAGTTTCTAATTATGTTTTGGTTTGAAAAAGTTCATAACAGCCACCTTAAGGTGTGTTTGGTTTAGTGTATTCAAAAGCTCTTTGGTCATTTTCTTTATTGGAATTTTGTCTAGACTAGTCTAAACCACTCATATCATTAATAAAATCAAGTCCTTGTTAAGCAAAAGTCAAAAATGTTCAAATCCTTAAATGTACAGCTACTGTTGGATTTTTAAGGATATAGGATCATTGATTTGTGTTCAAAAGTTGATAATCTTGTTCAAATAAGTCTTATTACACCTTAATACAACATCATCAGTGCTTAAGATCAAATCAAATCTCAGTTTAGTCAACTTTTGGTTTTTCTCAAAAAGTCAAAAAAAAGTTCAAATGGTCATTTTTGAATAAAGTTTGGAATTTCACTGAGGGTTCATTAGTAGGTTTCAGAGTATAAGATTTGGAGGATTTGTAGTCTAGTTGCTCAAGAAAAATACAAAAATGGTAGTTCTTTGCATATCAGCTGTTTGAGTGCTTTTTGGATAGCTTTTTGGTGGTACCTGGTCTGCACAAGCTGTCCTGTGCGCAGTTCTTGGGTCCAACTTCACAAGCTTGCATCAAGCTCATTACTTGTCCAATTCTCTTGATCTCTGGTTCTTTGGAAAGCCATCCTGGTCCTCTTGAAGTATCAAGAGTTGTATTTCACTTTTGAGCTTATTTGGTAGGGCTGCTAACAGCTTATAAGTTGTCCCATTTTCTGTTTTTCTGTCAAAAAGTCAAGTGCTTATTTGCCTATTCCTAGCTTATCAGTGTGTTTCTTTTCATTCTTTAGCTTCAATTCAGTAGTTTGTACCTTATTCAATCTTGTTCTAGCTTTGGTTTCAGTGTTTTAGCTTATTTGAGCTTATTCCACAAAATAAGCTCATTAACCATCTGTTGAACCAAAAAGCTCTCAATACTGCTTATTTGTGAGTTGTAAATTTTTTTGTCTTTGTTAAATTTTCTTATTATTGATATATAAGTAGTTTCCAAAAAGAAAATCCAGAAAAAGTCCAAGTTTTAATCAGTGATAGTGTTTATTTAAGACTTTTTAGCTTTTTGATTTTTCTTTTCATCTTATTAATAAGCTAATCTAGTTTTTCTATTTTTCTTAAGTTTCTGTTATCACATAGGATTTTTAGAAAAAGTTTCAGATTTTTCTTTATCTTTTTAGTATTTATTATAATTTTAATTAGTTAAAAATAATAAATAATTAGTAATAAATAATTAAAAAGTCTAAAAAATATATTTTCTGTTTTAAAAATTAGTTTTATCATATTTTAGATTTTTCTAAGTCTTAAGTTTATTTTTCTAGCCTTATTTTGTATTTTCTCTTATTTTAGAGTATTTATAAATAGTTTAAATTAGTTTTTAATTAATAATAATTAATTAATTAGTTGTAAAAATAATTTTCCTTTTCTAATAATTTTCTTATATCATTAGGTTTGTAAAAATGTATTTTTCATATTTTTAGGATTTATATTTTATAAGTTTCACTTTTTATTTTGTACGTTTACGTTATTTTTAATTTAAACGTAAGTTTTTAAGTTTTAAGTTTTAAACGTTCATCACTTTAAAAATAGTGATAGCGTTTATTTAATATTTTTTATCTTTTTAACTTCCTTAATTTGTATTTAAGTCGCTTTTATTTTATAACCTTTTTCAGTAGTGTATTATTCAATCCTAATCCTTTCTGATCGCTATCATTAGTGATCATTCTACCGTCTGAATCTGTGTTGCACACACCATTGAGTCTCCGTGGGACTTAACGACCCGGGAATCCCCTGTATTCTCTGATCTTCATTTGCATCTGTGCCTGAGCAGTTTTGAGTCTGTTTAGACTTGACTGTTTGGCGCAGATCAATGGTCGAACTCTCAGGTCATTACTAAAATAATTTATCTTACGAGAATGTGAAATAAAAGTTTTACGGATGAATAGTAAATGTGAATAGTAAAAGTGAATAGTAAATTCTCGAAAATGAAAAGTAACCTAAAAATGCGGGTGGTTACAACAATGGGTATGAGTTTGACAGTAGTGGTGGGTCCTTCACCTATGAAAAATTCATACATAGCTCTCTTGATGTATATATGGAGTATGAATTATATTTAGAGAAAAGTACAAAAATAAGCCAAAATCTTTTTTGAAGTCCCTTTTGTGGTCAAGTTTTAACCCAATGTCTAAAATGGTCATGCGCAACTACTCGACTCCGCAGCTCCACCCAAAATTCGCCACGTGTCCAAATGAAAGTACACTTTTTGTACTATTTTTTTTTATTATTTGTACTTTTTGTACTTTTCATTTGGACATGTGGCGAATTTTGGGTGGAGCTGCGGAGTCGAGTGGTTGCGCATGACCATTTTAGACATTGAGTTAAAAAGTGACCACAAAGGGGACTTAAAAAAAGATTTTGGCTTATTTTTGTACTTTTCTCTTATATTTATCATTCATTACCATAGTGATGGACCCCTTCATCTTAAACAAACACATTTAATCACTTTTATAGCTATAGTCCCATTCACATATTGGGATACCAAACGCACCCTAAGTGTTTGAGCTAACTCTAATTTAGGGCGTGCTTGGTTTAGTTAAAGGAATGGGAAAAAGAAATGTAAAGGGTATATTAAGGAATGCAAAGGGTAATAACTATTGGAAAATGATTGGGATGGCTAAAATATGTGACTAATTGTGTGCCTAATATGTGACAATAAATTATTGGTCTGTGAATAAGTGGGTCCCCCTGTTGTCCCCAATAGGATGCCGACACATATGTTTAGGCATATTATTAGGCATACTAGTTAGGCATCCCAATCAATGCTCATAAATATTTTACCTTCAATTTGTAGTGCAATGAGTCATTATTTAGTTTAGAGTAATGCTTCATTCCTTTACCCTCCACCAAGTATAATTAATAATTGTTTTTCGATTTTTCCTATTTTTCATCCCCTAATACCTTCCACCAAGCATGCTCTTAATTTTTGCTTTCCAAGATTGTATGTTTTCAATCTCAAACAGGTAGGCGAGAAAATGTGTCATTATAAAAATAAAATAAAGGTACTCGTTCTTGTAGTGTTAAGAGCATAACGTACCTCTCGTGCTGTGGGATGATGCCGTGAAAAAAATTGATGTCACACATCTCAATCATACTTTTGGTGTCATGCGATACCTTCTAGCTCATGCATAATCCACTAAACACAAATACAAGAAAATAAAAAAGGAAAATGCGAGACCATTTTGGCTGATGGGGACGGCGCAAAGCACGAAAACGCCATCCACGGTCTGGGTCTAGTGCAATCGTGTGGCGCTTCGGGAAAAATCAGGGGCCTAGAGCTCTAGCTTTAGTTGTTTTACCCTTAAGCCACAATTGGCTAAATATGTGGTTTCTGCTAGATGGAGCTTTTTTTATTTTTTTTTATTTATTATTTTTTTTTAAGATTAGATATGATGAGTCTCAAAAGTGAGTTTTTGTCTTGAGTTATCAAGGAAGATGTTTTTCACTGATGCTATATAAATTGATTGTTAAATGAATATTCTATTGTTAGAATAAGGTCTTTTATAATTTTTTTAACGACAACTAAGTATTTTATAATATTTACACCACAAAGTAACACATATTAAGCATGACTTGAACACACAATCATTTCGTTTAAACGTTTTTCAAACAATAAATAGACAAAAGACTTTTAGCACATTTAGTTTGTGTATTCATAAAAACTATGCTAAAAATATGAAAGTATTTTCTAAATTTATCAAACTACAGTAGTCAATGCTGTATTATCTTTTGTGTATATTATCAAACTTATTTTATTTTATTTTATTTCTTTTTCCTATTTAAGATATCAACTTTTGGTAATGTATTTTATATCTATAACTGCAGATATATTATGACTACTAATGACACATTTACCGTAATTAAATTGTGTCACATCATGATATAACAGTAATGACTAGTGTTGCAAAAATTATGCTAGGCAACCGATTAATCGTTAAGCGGGGATTAACCGACCTGATTTTCACTAATCGGTCTTATTAATCGGATTGGTAACAAATCGGTCAATATATCGATTATTCAGATAAAAATAGGCCAAATCAGGCATACATCGGCCAAAACGGATAAATCGGCCAACTCAGTTACGAAATAAAAATCGGCGAAATCAGACATAAATTGGCCAAATCGGGTATAAATCGGCTAAATTGAAAAAAAATCAACTAGATCGGCCAAATCGACCATATAGTTTTAAAATTTTATAGTTTTGTATATAAAAAATCCAATCCGATTAATCTCCGATTATTCCCCACTTAACTGATTAACGCTAAACGATACCCAACCACCCAACTACCGTTTAGCGATTTTTGCAACCTTGAATGTCACACACAAATCATGTTCTTATGTTAAACATCAAGTTGATAAGTAAAAAAAAAAAAAAAAAAAAAGTATAACGATTAGTTGCATATATCTAAAAACGGCATTTTACTTCTTAATTTGATTAAGAATATTCATTGCTAGAATTCTCTCTCTTTTTTAGAGCGGGAGGTATCGTGGTGCCAAAGGGTGGCGCCAATCTACCAGTTCAACTTTTTTAATGGCTCACCGTGTCATAGTTGGTGCCAAAGCGTCTATGCTCTTAAATATCAGCCAACGCCACTGACTTTTTTTTTTTTTTTTTTTTTTTTTTTTTTTTTTTTTTTTTAGGCTTTTGTTTTGAGTATTGACATTTTTTTAATCACTAGTCCTTAATATGTTTGTAATGTTAGTCCCTAAGTTATTATTACTAGCAGGGTACCCGCGCGTTGCGACGGCGGGTACCCAGTAACTAAATTTTATGGCTGACACTCTTTTTTTATTCTACATTTCTCGTGACAACAAATTTACGGATGGTGTGAGCTTTTTTTTTCTTCGGTTTAGTGAATCTTGATAATGGTTTATCCCGAACTCGTCAAAAAAATATAACCCCATAAATTAGTCACTTTGTCATTACGGAGCTTAGATATAACCATTATCCAATAATAATACCAAAATTTAGCCAAATTTAACATTAGCTAAATTCATCCCAAGCATATTATAGCCATAACAAAACTTCGGCTCACCACCAAATTAAGTCACAGCAAGACATTTTTATAGAAAGTTTTCAGATAAGGCCAAAACTTAGATCCAAATAATGCATACCTAATTGTTTCTGGTAAAGCCACTTATATCAATTTAAAACCTAAAACATTCTCAACTAATAACACGCCTCTTACTTTTCTTTCTTTCTCTTACTGTAACCATACCTCACAAACACAAATCGTTCATTCTTCTACCACTTATCACATCCTAAACACAAAACTCAGTCCTTTTGATACTCGAAGCACACAAGCAATCTTATTTTTTTTCTCAAACTGAATCCCACAAACCGAACAATATGCACACTCACAAACCACTTCGACCTCCTACCTTCATGATATAACTAATCAGACCCTTTATGCTTTAGTTCATTTTATGAAACCCACGAAGAACATTTAAAGATTTTGGCTTCAAGATCTTGTTAGCAAGGTCTACGGTAGGAGTGTCGTATTTGTTTCTCACATTTATGTTTTGGGCTGCTACGTGCTGAGGAAGCAAAAGTATTAATTGTATTTGTACATTGTGCTTAGGTAGTGGTATATTTTGGTGAATGGGTAAATTAAATTATGTATTAATTGTATGTGTTGAATAGTTTTTTTTTTTTTTGGTTTTAGTTGTGCTTTAAATACTTGTAAATGATGCTTCTTTACCTGTATTTGCTTAAAAATCTATTTTAGGAAATCTTAAAAAATTAATAGGAGGGAAGTGTCTTCCTCTATTATAAGTAATATAGATTATTAGTTAACCTAATGTGTTTTAATTTTAATTTTATATATCTCTAAATTATGTAAATGAAATTAAAAAAAAACCAAAGGCATCACATTTTCTGATGCCAACGGTAACGACACAAAATGTAATGCCAAAAAGTTTCTGATATTGTTGAGTATTTTGCTATCATTGCTGTACTTTTTGAAAACGGCACGAGCCCAACAGCTCCACCGTCCCCGATGGTCGTAAGGATTATTAATGTCAATTGAATTCACTTACCATAGAAAGATTTGACAATATGCTAGCTTTCTAAAAAAAGGAAAGAAAGTAAAGATTAAGTTATTTATCTATCTATCTATCTATACTACTTATAATAGAGAAATGAAACTCTCTCTTCATGGTCTTAAAATTAAGATTTACAAAATACAAAGCCTATTGTACAATACACAATGCACTATTAATGATCTTTCTCATCAATCTTAATTTTAAGACTTACAAGTCTTAAAGCTTAATGTACAAAATACAAAGCAATATTAATGTGGTCAAGATATTTAACATAGTCAATTAATTAACTGGTCAATAAATACAATTAATGCAGTTATTAAAACACCCCTTACACAAGAAATACAAATTATCAAGCATATTATACAACCAACTTAAACGCAATTCATTCATTAAATGTCACTAATACAAAGAATAAAGCATATTATATAAATATTCAAGCCCGAACGAGCAAAGGGCCAAATGAGCCCGAGCCCGACCCGAACGGGTACGGTCCAAACGGGGTCGAACCCGGACGGGCACGGGCCAAACGGGGTCGAGCCCAAACGGGCTCGAGCCCGAACGGGCACGGATTAAATAAAATTCTTGATATCCGTAAATTTATTGTAAAAAAAAACATAATAAACTAAAATACATCATTCACCGGAAATTTTTATTTCAGGGTACCCGCCGCTGCAACGCGCGGGTACCCTGCTAGTACAAATATTCAAGCCCGAACGGGCAACGGGCCAAATGGGCTTGAGCCCGAACGGGCGCGGACCAAACGGGCTCGAGCCCGAGCATACATGGGCCAACGGGTTCGAGCTCGAACGGGCACGAGCTATAAGAAATTCTTGATATCCGTAAATATATTGTTAAAAAGAACATAATAAACTAAAATACATTATTCATCGAAAAATTTTATTTCAGGATACCCGCCGTTGCAACGCGCGGGTACCCTGCTAGTACTACTTTATAAAGGGTTTGAGACTTTCTAAATAAAGAAGTCTTAAAAATTTTAAAACAAAAAACATTTCTTTAATTAAAAATTGAAATTAACAACCAACATTTAAATGTAAATTAAATGTCTTTAATTGTGACAACTTTAATATTTATAAAACACATTAACTTGTGAGTTGTAACAACCCATTTAATCTATCATCATCATGTAGTAAATGTTTTGATGGTTAGTAATTGGAGTATCCGAAAATCTGTACCACTAATGGGTTTATCCAAATATACATAGGCCAGTAGTTTTATCCCTAAAAGTTATGGTAAATGCGTTGATGGATTAGTAGTTTAGTCATTTTATTTGAAGTTTTATTTGTAATGTTCTTAAATGTATTTGAATTATTATGTAATGGTTGAAAAAAAAAAGTTGAAAAAAATGTCGGCCGCTTTGTTGTGCTTAAAAGATCATATGAAAAACATTTGTTCATCATAAAAATGATCACCGGGTATCCGCCGCCGCATTGCGCGAATACCCTTCTAGTATTACGTAATGTTTGTACTCTTTCATATGAAGTTATTATCATAAACATAATCTTTATCACTCCTACATATAACACACAGTATATAGGCAAGTAAAAATTGAAAAGAAAATACCAAAATCACATAACTTTTACATAAATATTTTCACACAATAATATGTCATGTCAACTTTCTTTTACCTTTTTAAGTCTTTCAAAGTCGCAACTTGAGAAGATCCTCTCAACTTGAGAAGATCATTTTGACTCAAGTTAGGCAGTTATGAGCCATTGGATTTAATCCAGTAACTCAAATCAAAATAAATTTTATTTTGATTTGAAATATTGAATCAAATTTAATAGTTCATAAATACCCAACTTATGTCAAATTATTTATCTCAACTTAAGTCGAAACAATCACGTGCCAGAGCTACAAAGTCAGTGGTGATCACTTTATAAATAAGCAACCGTCATATTTTAAAGATTTATAGTAAAGGCCTCGATCTATTGAATGTTGCTTGCAAACATCGTTGCTCACAAGCCCACTACAGAGTATCTAATAACAAGTGATTGCATGACAGCATGAAGATTGTATTGCAAGGTTACATGAAAGGTATAATGATCACCTTCAATTTTGTTCCACTTTTGGGTTTATACAAATAAATTTATGTGCCGAAAATGCATTTAGTCACCTTTAAATGTATCTTGAGAATTTCAAACTAAAATTACACGTAAATCTGTGTGTATATTCTTTTTCAAGAAAAAAATATGATGGTTATTAACTTATTATACTTTTTCATAGAAAATACACGTACATGAATCGTGCCTTGGTATTCAAGTTGAAAACCAACATTTTACCAATACCAAGATGCGTTCCATGATTTATTCTTTGTAAATTGTAATGTTATATAATGACCAGTTTCCCCATATTTGTAAAATGCATTTGTTACGATTGAGGGTTGTTATTTTCTAGTTATCACACATGATCTCCGAAATCAACACGACGAGCCCTGCTATTCAACACTTCTTTTCTCGTGTATTTATAAGTTAATCGTTTTGATCACTACCCAACCCAAATTCGTTACACAACTTTTTCTAGACATATCGTATTTACACTATCGACTCGGTTTGTATTTTTGTGGATGAGACGAGAATAATGTGGCATATGATGGTTGTGATTTGTGAACCAACGGTGGTGGATTGATTAATGAATGGCCACATGCATATGTTCTATAGATCAAAAGTGGTCCATGTTGCATTATGTCTATTTGTAAGGTTAAGAAAACTTGAGAATCGGAGCAAACACTATATATTTGCTCTATTTTATGCACTGATCCCGTATGGTTTGGGATTGTTACTTGCATTTAGGAGTTAACGAAGTAATGATAAAGAAGTTTATCAATATTAGGCGCCTCATATTAAATTGCCAATATAAGCTATGATACATGACGCGCAAGCAATAAAACTTTAAACATGTATTTTAATAAAAATCAAGAATGTTAACAATGAAAACAAGCCTTATATTTATAAGTATAGAAGGCTTGAAGAAGAAGAAACATACTAGTAAAACTAGAAAACGTCTTGCAATTATTAAATAATTAAATCAAAAAAAACTTGGCCTTTGCATCAAAACACCCCGTATGCTATTAAATAATTAAATCAAAAAAAAACTTGGCCTTTGCATCAAAACACCCCATATGCGACGCACCAAAAGGTTATGCGGTAGCACACAGTTTCATGATGGCCATAATTTGACTCCCAGATGCGGCGCATCGGGGCTTGATGCGACGTGTCTGGCCCTTTTCTGACCGAGCTCGTTTTGTTCTTCCTCTTGCAAACTCCCATAGGCTAAGTCTCGATTTTTGCGCCTTTCATCCTCCCCCACTCGAAAACAACTCGCCCTCGAGTTCTCACCATCAAAGGCTTCATCTACCCTAAAACATCTTCTCACGAAGAAACTTATCTTTAGTAGCTTTTACTTTTAAGCTTTACATTAGCTCAAGAACTTTCACCCTTTTTACCACGCCTACCATACCCTAACGATCAACTAATGACCTCAAACGTCATGTAATGTACTCCTTATCAACGATCACCAAGTTTTCAGTTGCAACAAAAATAGTTTCTTTGTTCGCCATTGAAAAATTCATTGAGTTGTTAATATTAATATTTAAAATTAACCCAAAATCAAAACCACAAACCTATGTACCTATAATCTTTGGAATCGGTAGCTTCAACTTCAAGAATTTTCAAAACCCTAGAATCTTTTTCTCTTCTCCAATACCTCAGTTGATGCTCCCACACTAGTTATATCAGCTTCAACATCACATTGATTTTCAACTTCAACAACAATCTCGTTTTTTCTCGCGTCTTAACATCGGGTGATTGTGATTTTCCTTCGGATGGAATCGTAGCAATTCTTTTTCATCCCATGAGTAAGGTAAAATTTGTGTTGAAGATCATACATGCCTTTAATCTTGCGTCGCCAAGCTTTTCCAAGCCAAATATGACCACACATCAAGATCATCCACAATAAAAAGTACTTCCAAATTATAAAATTTTCTAATGGTCACTGGAACCCTATCAACTTGATAACCTTTAAATGGACAAACCTCCAATGGTAATATTAAGAAGTCTACCAATTTTCTTGAAACCAAATTATTTAAACTACAAAAATCAATAATTAAAGAACATACAAAACTATTGATTAAGCTTTTCGAATGCATAACTTCTTGTAGACACCCGACACTCCTTATATCTCTCCTTCAATTATTCAACTCTTCCGTTTGAACATATATTGGTTGCATCAACGATTGTCACTAAAATCACCTATGGTTGGGATAATTCTTCGACCTTCGTAATTGCCATCCTCGTTACTTTCGTGGTTTTACCTCCACCTACGAACACGACACACATTTTTTGTTTGATAGTGGGATTTCTGTCGATTTGGACATGGTTTTGATAACATAACGATCCACGTGTTCTCTATGTTGGAATTATATAACATGAGTAATCATAAATATAAACAATAAACATCAAGTACACATGCGGAAGCGTATAGGATTTATTAATGAACAATTAATTAACATAAAAGAATATGCGTACCTTTTCTTGATTCTAGCCGAACAAGAATCAAATCCACAAACTAGCATTTGGATGAACCCTAATTAGGGTTTATAGGATTATAAGAATTACCCCTTACCGTTTTGTAATTCAATCCAAGAATAATAACAAAAGTATGTTATTACTACGTTCTTGTACACATGTACTAAACCGAATTAAAGTAATGCTAGTTTTATTAAACCAAATAACTTGGTTTGTGGAAAAGAGATGATCGATCCCCTAGAGGATTTGATCGATCGGTTTGTAGCTTAAAAACACACACAAAAACTGTTTTAGGGTTTAGCTAATGAATACAAGAGATGCAAAAACAAGACCCCTAGCCTCGTATATATACCTAAGCAAACTTGGTGAACAAGTTGGGTTTGTTTCCTTTTCTTCCTTGACCGATCGGATGAGGGTATCCCCAAGGGATTCCGGAAACTTCCAAACTTTGCATTCTAGTCTTTTTCCAAATACATTTAACGCCCGTTAGTCCATTACATTAATTACTTAACGTTCGTTAGTTATTTCGTTTAATAAATAAATAAATGCAACGTTTATATTTAATTATTTAACTTTAAATTCTCATACGTAAAGTGTGCAATCCCGTAGTCTCGAGTTCGATCCTAACACACGTCTATTAATTTATTGTCCATAAAACCAACACTCTAGACCATACTCCACCAATAATATGGGTTTTGACTTTTGAATATTTTGCACCTTCACCATCCACGATACTAACAAGTTTTATATGCTAGTTGACGCATAATGCGGAAGCAAATTTTGTTAACCCTAATATGGGGTTGATAAACGAGGGTATACCCTCCAGGGAATAAAACATTAACAAGAGATAAAACTCTAAACACATATTTTATTAATAATCAAGAATGATTAAAAAAAATGAAAACAAGCTCTATACTTATAAGTATAAAAGACTTGAAGGAATAGAAACCTATATTAAAAAAAATAAAAAACATTCTAAGCACGCCCTTGCACTTTCCTAAATAACCAAAAAAAAAGCCCAAGCTTTGCACCGAAACACCCCAAATGTGGCGCATCAGAAAGTGATACGCCACATTTGCCTAACAATTTCATGGTTATCATATTTTGACTTCGAGATGCAATGCATAAGGGCTTGAGGCGGCGCATATGGCCTTTTTTTGACCGAGCTCGCCTCGCTCTTCCTTTTGTAAACTCCCATAGGCTTGGTCTCGATTCTTATCCCTTATTAAGCTACGTGATAAATTAGAAAATATGAGTCATAATAAAACAAGTTAAAATGTTAAATGGGTTGTTTATTAGCCGAGATGATCAAATATGTGTTGGTTCGGAAATATTCAAGTGGAAACCAACTTTTGTTAGTTTAATTAAGAGACGAGCTTAAGAGCACCAGGTATGCCGGTACGGTGGCGCGGGGTGTCGTGTTAAGCCGACCTGGACGGTTTTATGGCGGCACCACCGTACCCTAGCTGTGTTATAACGCACGCCAAGCTGGTGGCATTGTCTTAACGCGTTTATCCATTTTTTCGATTTAAATTGTTATTTTTTTTGGCTTTATGTTGTGTTTATATAGTGTTTTTGTTTGACGTGTTTGTGTTTGTTGTGAAATTCGTGGGTTTTGAGTGTGTGTATGTTTAGTCGAAACAAGTACAATACAAACATATTTGGTCATTGTGTATTGGTTTTGTTATTTAATATTTAGTTGGTGAATGCAAATTTATAATTTTATTTTATATATTATTATTATTATTATAATTATTATTTATAATATCTAATGTGTGTAGTTTTTATTTGTATTGAATAAAGAATATAGTTGGTTTATAATGGAAAAAAAAATTAAAACCATAGGTCCCAAAAGGGTTGTTATGGCATGAGGGAGTAATTCTCGTGGTGTGAATAATGTTAGTGATAAAGCTAATGTGACATGAATAAAATAGGTGTGGACGTGTGGTGTGTTACCGCACGTGGTGGTGCTCTAATAGTTAAACTTTGCGGCCCTCCTTTCATTGAATACTCAATATGATTATATCTTTTGGGGTTGGTAAACAGGTGGTTGGAGCACAAACACTATATCAAAATCACAAATTGGTGACGCCCTTTTTTTTTGGTCGACAATGTAGTCCCAAAATGCAGGTAGAACCCACACGTTTTCAACAAAAATAGCAGTCAACTAAAAAGATTTGGCACGACACAAAAGGCACGACAATGTCGTGCCTTTTTGTAATTATTTGTTTTTTTTATAATTTAAAATCTTTTTAATAAACCAGTAACGTAAATAAATACATCCCGCCTTTTTTTTATCTCGCCAAACACTTTGGGACGACATTGTCGTCCCAAACTGTAAATCTATAATTTTTTTTAACTTTATAAACCAGTTTTTAATTAAATTATTTAATTTAAAAAAATTATTTTTATTTAATTTAAATACTTTTATTTAATATAGAATTAAAATTAAATAGTTTATATTTATAATTAAATACTTTAATTTAAAATTAAATATATTTATAGAATAAAAAAAAATATTTAATGTGGAAGAGTAAAATATCATGATGTGGGTATTTTATGTGAAAGAGTGAATGTGAAAGAGTGCTTAAACAACTCAAACGAAACAACTCGCGACAAGCAAACGAAAAAACTCGACAAGAAAACGAAACAACTCTACAAGCAAACTTTTTTACCGCTAATAGTTTCCCGCCATTATTTTTACCGCTAATAGTTTCCCGCCATTATTTTTCCCGCCAAATTGCAACTTTATATATCCCGCAAAGTTTTCCTTATATATCCCGACAAAACATAAATAACCCAATCGTCAATTTCCACAAAACACACGTAACAATATAATGGCTGATTACACGCCGGGAAAAGAGTGGTCACTGGTTTTATCGTCGATATATCTCTTTACTCGAGTTCTTGATACGTATGGGTTAGAAATTTATGATGAATATGGTTCTTATAAGAACATAGACCCGTTGATGAGAGACCGCATTCTGGAATGGTAAAGGAAAGAGCCATTCTACAGGGTGTATTTGGACTATGAAGCTAATGGTGTTGGAGGAGAAAACACGCTGGAAGCTGAAGCAATGTTTGAGCAGTTCGTCAAGCAAAAGAAGGAAAAAGATGAAGCTGAAAAAAGCCCGTTCGATTACACATTTGATGATGCGGGAAATAGGGTAACAAATCTTGAAGCATTGTTTGAACAGTTTGTCAAGCAAAGGAAGGGAAAAAATGGTGCAGGTTATAGCAGAGCGGGAAGTAGCAGGGAAAAAAATTGAATGGGCGATGTTTGTTATGGTCTATGTCGTGTGTATCATATTGTTTGAGTTGTTTCGTTTGCTTGCCGAGTTGTTTCGTTTGATCTGTTTCGTTTTGTTGTCAAGTTGTTTCTTTATTCATGTGTAATTTAGTATTGGAAAAGGGGTGTTTGGAAACCATAATCTTGTTAACTCAGAACACGGTCAAATTAAAAGGTAGATAGTAATAAGTGAAACATACGTATTATAAGAACCATATTCATTAAGAACAACAATAACAACAACAACAACAACAGCAGCAGCAGTAACAACAACAACACTACTACATACAAAGGTTTTCCATGTCACCTAACAGCTCACGAAGTAATGCATCCGACTGACATGCGTGGTCGTCAGGAATCCTTGCCATTTCAAGTCTTGCCTCCAGCAACCTTACTCTTGTCTCTAGCACCTGTTTTCGTGATTCCAGCAAGTTTATCCTAAGATCTTTGTCATGGCAGCTCGAGCACTCTGTTGGTGCAGATCTAGAACCTTGAGATGTTGAACGAGAAGAGATTGTTCTTAAGTACTCGTCAAATTCAATCTTACACATAAAATATCCGCACCCATTATCTTCTTTTCTGGGCAGTTATATAATAAGAAAAATATAAGAGATTACAACCCAATTATTTGTATATTTACATAAATAAGAAATGTATGATTGTTCACCTTTGACAGAGGACATGCATAATATTGCCGTCCAGATGAATATTCTCTATGTGATGTTTTTAATCTTATATTTCTTGCTCCACAAGAACAAATAAAAGGATTAAATGGCTCCATCTCAGGTTTTGAAATTTGTGTGAAGATAAGAGGTTGTGAGGTTGAGTGGTTTTGAGGATAAGATCTGGTAGCCTTTGGTGGGATAAGATCTCAAGTTTTCTTTATGTGATATATAGAGCAGATCTGGTAGCTTTTGGTGAGAAGTTTGGCGCCAGTATTTTTGGAGGGAAGTTTTGGCGCCATTATTTTGGTTGGATGTTTTGATGAGACAAAGAGTTATAGACTAACCAGTTCTGATGATATCACCTCGACTTGTTAGTATAACGATATCATCTTGACTCGTTCGTTTAACATTTCATGTATCACGATACTATCTCGATTCATCCGTTTTAACATGTCATGTATAACGATATCACCTCGACTCGTTCGTTTAACATCATGTATAACGACATCATCTCGACTAGTTCGTTTAACATATCATGTATAACGATATCACCTAGACTCGTTAGTGTTACATATCATGTATAACGATGTCATTTAGAATCATTCGTCTAACATCTCATGTATAACGATATCATCTTGACTCGTTCGTTTAACATATCATGTATAACGGGAAGATCTTGACTCGTTCGTTTAACATTTCATGTATCACGATACTATCTCGATTCATCCGTTATAACATGTCATGTACAACGATATCATCTTGACTCGTTCGTTTAACATTTCATCCGTTTTAATTTATATAAACAATTTATAATTAATTTTAAATCATTTTTAATCAATTTAAATATTTTATAACTAATTTAAATTATTTAAATTTTTTATAACTAATTTAAATTATTTTTAAATTATTTAAATTTTTTATAATTAATTTAAATTATTTTTAATTTATTTGAACTTTTTATAACTAATTAATTAATTTTTAAATTATTTAAAATTTTATAACAAATTTAATTTATTTAGTATTAATTAAATAACTTAAACACATTCTAATATACATAAAATAAAGGAAAAAAAAAACAAAAACAAAGGGACGACATTGTCGTACCATTTTTTTAACCAAAAATTTTCACGAAAAGTCAAATAACCCGCCAAATAATTCGCAAAAAAAAAAAAAAAAACAAAAAGGCACGACAATATCGTCACTTTTTGTGTCTTCCCAAGTTAACTTCAATAATTGACACAAGATCTCATCTTCATCTCTCTTTCAACACTTAAAAAAAAAAAAAAAAAAAAAAAAAAAGTTGCTCGTATAAAACGAAAAAAAATCATAAAAATCCAAAAAAAAACGTTATTTTCTTCAATTCGACACCACCACAACACTACTATCACTCGTAACCATCAATTACACACGCACCACTGTGCACAATTTGTATAATTTTTGTTATTTTGTTTTGTTTAAAGGTATTTTTTTTTTTTAAATTTCTGTTTGTTAATTTAATTTCTTTAATTATGGTTTGTTTAACTATGGTTTTATGTTGTGTTTGTGTTGGTTAGATGGTCCACCGCAGCAGCAGCTCACCACCGTGAACCACCGCCGTAGCTCCACCACCATGAACCGCAGCAGCCGCAGCTCAACCACCACTACCACCTTTTGTGTTGGTTAGTGACATTTTTTTTTTTAATGTGTTTTGGTACGACAATGTCGTCGTAAAAAGTTTTTATTAATTAATTTGGTACGACAATGTGTTTTGGGACGACAATAGTTTGTTTAACTATGGTTTTATGTGTAGTGTTTGGGACAGCCGGGACCGTCGGGGTCCACCGGGACACCGTGTCAGGCCGGGTCGAGCGACCACCTCTTTTTCTCTCTCTCTTTTCTTCACATCCTGTATTTCAGCCGCGAAATAGGTATATATATATATATATATATATATATATATATATATATATATATATATATATATATATATATATATAGAGTTAGGATCAAATAGGAAGAATAATTAAAATGAGAAGGATAAGAAGTAACCACAACCACACATTTTAGATGCACCTACAAAAGTGGATGCATCTTCCTTCAAATTTTCCCTCCTAATTTGAAATGTGTGGCTAAAATTACTTCTTACCATTCTTATTTTAATTATTCTTCTTACTTGATCCCTTCCCTATATATATATATATATATATATATATATATATATATATATATATATATATATATATATATATATATATATATATATATATATATATATATATATATATATATATATATATATATATATATATAGGGGGCCTTTATTTTGAGAACCCTGTTAAGTGCGAGAACTGCGAGAACCCCTTATGTACACCTAGTAATGCATATTGTGCAACACATCAATGCAACATAGCATTTTTGAATTATTAAACCTTTTTATTTAATCTAAAAGGGTATAATAGTAAATGTCAATTTTATGTTATTTTTGATTTTTTAAAATAAATAAATCCTATTTTTTAAAAACATTCAATTTTCGGTTTATTTTTTATTTTCTATATTTTGGATTTTTTTTTTTTTGCGTTTTATTTTTGCTTTTTTCTGAACATGCATGTTTTAAAACTGATTTAGTGCATATGTATTTTTATGAATTAATTTTATTATTTTGGTTTTTAGAATAGTTTTTTCAGACATACATGTTTTTTATAGTGAAGTGCATACATGTTTTCTAGATAAGTAAGTTTATATGAAACCAAGAACATACATGTTAAATACAAAATCCAATATCGATTGATATACAATTAAATACAATTTTCTAAGAAGCAAAAATACATGAATCTAATCGATCTATACACGTGTGTACAAGTAATATTTAACGCAAACATATATATGGTGCACACTCCTTGTTATCAACATTTTTAGAAGTCGGACATATATGCACACTCGTAGACGTCAAAGTTCATAAGTTGGACATATGTGCACTCTCCTTTTCAATGTTTCAAAAGACGGACAAATGTGCACACTCGTTGTCATCATTCTTTTAATTCAGCTACATCTGATACAAAGAAAAGTATAAAAATTAGGAAAAATAAACGCAAACTAATATACACATGTATGAAACCAATAACATACATGTTAAATGCAAAATAAAGAAGCTATAACCATTAAATTAAAGTTATTTGTATAACCACGTTAAAAACATACATGTTAAGCCAAGAACATACATGTTAAGCAAAGAACATACATGTTAAATATATGTTAAACCAAGAACAAACATGTTTGTTAACCGTATATCTTTGTTCTTATATTTCAACTATTACTTCAGTTTGTATAAGTAAATCAAACAACTATAAAGGAGATAAATAGATGACTTGTAGTTACACGTTCGCTTATGTGGATGATGAAAAGTGCTTATGCTTCTACTTATTTTAGAGAGAAATAAGCTAATTTCAATAAGCATATTGAGATTGCTTAACTAGACTGATTATCTTTAGTGGATTCAAAATTACAAGTTTAGTTTCAAGGTAAAATAAGTTATTTCCAGTGAGCTATTTATTTGTTTCTGATCATAAATTTAAGCATAACAGAAGCATTACCAATAAGCATAAAAGTAAACAACAATTAATATACGGAATACAAAACATATAACTACAGCCACTTACTCAAGAAACGTTGACCAAAGTTTCAAATTCGACTGATTCCTCATGAAAATCTGCCTAAGATCCTCCTCCGTATAATCCGAAAAATAAACCGAAACAGGATCAACAAAGCCCGTATCCGAATGATACGTATCAATCGACGAACAACTAATAGAAACCAACCCCACACCATCCACCTTCAACACATCATTCAACCTAAACAGAAGCAGAAATATCCATATGAGTCCAAAAATTAAAATAAAATATGAAATATAACCTTATATTACAGTTCACAACGAAGAGTCCAAAAATTAAAACGAAGATCCATATGAGTTTTTGTTGTTTTCGAGGAGGATAACACAAATGAAGATCCAGATGAACCATCTGAGACTGTGACGGTTCTTGGTGGCGGCGGTGGTTTATTCGTTGGTGGTGGGGGTGGTTATTTTATCGGTTGGTGGCGGCGGTTTAGAGTATGGTGGTGGGAGGCTGTTATATGAGAGAGATGAATGATCGCTAGGTTTTTTAAGAGAGAGATCTGTTTGGAGAATGTGAGTTATCAGTTTCAAAATTGTATTATGTAAAATACCATCTTTGCCCATCCGATTTTAATATGTTTATTTTAAAAAAAATGAGTTTACTAAATTATGATTGGTCAATGAGAGTTCTCGCAGTTCTCGCACTTAACAGGGTTCTTAAAATAAAGATACACTATATATATATATATATATATATATATATATATATATATATATATATATATATATATATAGGGAAGGGATCCGGTAAGAAGAAAAACTAAAATGAGAAGAATAAGAAGAATTTCTAGCCACACATTTTAAATAAGGGGGAGATTTTCAAGGAGAGATGCATCTATTTTAATAGGTGCATCTAAAATGTGTGGTTGTGGTTCCTTCTTATCCTTCTCATTTTAATTTTTCTTCTTATTTGATCCTAACTCTATATATATATATATATATATATATATATATATATATATATATACTTTTATTACTTTGTCGATAATGTATATACTTTTATATACTATGTTATTAATTGTTGGTTATAATACTTAAAGTGACCGTGTTAAAATGAAAATGATATGTGATATCGGAAAAAATGTCATGTGATATGTTATTAATTGTTACTTATAATACTTAAAGTGACCGTGTTAAAATGAAAATGATATGTGATATCGGAAAAAATGTCATGTGATATGTTATTAATTGTTACTTATAATACTTGAAGAAGGCTTTTAAGGAGAATAACGGCCAGCCTTTGCCTATATGCTTTGATTCCGATGATCAAGGCACCTTCTCATCGGTAGGCACTTATACACCGCAGTTGGCTAGTCTTATTGGGGAACAAGTGAGGCCACTTCCCCTTGATTGCGATTGGGAAGAAATTCCTGATTCTTATAAGGCGCATATAATGTCGGCACTACAGGTTATATTTATTGTTTATTATATTTAAATTGTGTGTTTGTTTAAATGCGTATACTTTTTTGCAGACTTATTTCAACCTGGCGCCTTGGTTGAATAATGAGAACAGATTCCAAGTTGGAAATAATCTTTATACGGTGGGGGAAAGGGTAGGACTTGGGCTATGGTTAGAGCAGAGGATGCTATACCGAAAATACAAACACAGGCTCAAGTCTAAATATTTCGATATCCACAAGACGCCCGCGGCAAGGGCACATCCGCCACCCCCGAAAGCCTGGCTGAACAGAACCCAAGAGCAATGGGAGATTTGGTTGACTGGTGGTGCGACCCGAAACGGATGGCAAGATCGGCCAAAAATGCAGAAATCGATCTAAAAACAAGATTTTAACTCACCAAGGTCGACAGTTGTTCGTTCAAGGACGAAACCATTATGTAAGACTCGTTATAATTTTTGTGATTTTTAAAGATTTTTATATTGTTTATATTTACCTCGTTATCAATTTATTTTATATTGTATGTATAGAGGGTCAACAATAACAATCAAAATGAAGACCAGATTGAAACTTGGAGGAAGGGTCATTCAAAAAAAGATGGCACATTTAAGAACAGGGAGAACGAGACGTCTTACGTAAGTAATTTATCTCTTAACATGCATCATTATATTAAGTTACTTCTCATTTATTATTATTTTTCCTATCTAACTTTTTTTTTTTTTTTTTTTTTTTTTTTTTTTTTTTTTTTTTTTTTTTTGAAATTACACAGAATGAGATGAGGGCCCTTCAAGAGTAAGTCAAAGCCGGTGTCATCCCGTACATGAGCAGCATAGAAATATTAGAGCGTATAGTTCCGAGTGACAACCGCCAGAACATGGCAGGTAGGGGCAGGAGGTTACCTGGTGGTGGCTCAACCTATCGCAGGTTCACACGTGGGCATGTTGCTCAAGATTACGTTACTAGGGAGCATAGAACAAAGGCGATGAGGGAAACCAAGACTGCGCAAGAACGGGCTCGTCAGGCTGAGGAAGACGCTCACGCGGCTAGGGAACAGGCTGCCGCGGCCCAAGCCACAGTTGGGGCATTCAGATCTTACCTTCAGCAGTTTTTCACCCACTACAACTCACAAGGTAACCCATTTCCTGTTCCCTTTCCCCCGGTACCCATTCCTGGCCCTTTTCCCCCTCCCGGCCCTGTTTGTTTCCAACCTCCCATTCCCGGCCCTTATGGTTTCCAAGCTCCCATTTTCGACCCCAATAATGCATTTGTCGGTTGTTATCGCCCCACCTTTCCCAACTCTACTACGTGCCCGATATCTAGTTCGAACTATGCAATGCCGCCACCAGACCTTAACCAGTACAACTCACAAAATAATCCTCATTTGCGCCAAAATGATCATTTTGATAATAATGATTTGGATAATAATGATGATAATAGTGAGGATAATAATGAGGCGGGCGACGAGTCGGGCAGCGATTCGGGCGGCGAGTTCTATGAGTAGTAGGCGGGAAGTTAGTATGTGAATTTTAGACTTATTAATATTATGGAATAGTATTGAATTTGTCGAATGTTATCGTGGATTTATGTTAACTTTATAACTTTGAGATATGTTAGCTTTATAAGCTTGTGACTTGTTAGTTTGAGACATGTTATTTAGGAAATTTGCGCCTTGTATAGTTTAAGAGTAGTTTACTTTGTATCGTATTTGTTGAATGGTATCGTGAAATTGTGGAATGTTATTCGATCCGTTTAGTAATTTGGTATTGTATCCTATTGTTGAATTGGTATTGTGGATTGTGATTGATTACATGTTGTATTTGTTTTGGTAGATTTTTTCCGGAAAAAAATGGAAAAACTGCATTTTGCTGCATTTTTTTTTGCCCACCCAGAATAATTAGGGACGACATTGTCGTCCCTAATATACACTAGAAGTGTCGTCCCATTATGAACCACAAATCGTCCCGTTTTGTATCGTATGCCACGTGGAATTACAGTTTGGCACGACTTTGTCGTGCCTTTCTGTATTTAAAATTTCGTTTTGTTATTATTTTAAAAAGATAAATAATTACAGTTTGGCACGACTTTGTCGTGCCTTTCTGTATTTAAAATTTCGTTTTTAAAATAATGACAAAGTGTGTGTCGTGCCAAATTTTTTTGGGTCAACAAAAAAGGGTCTACCAAAAGTCGTGCCTTTTTTGGTTTGGGTCGACTTCCATTGCATTTTTGGCACGAGAAAGTAGTGCCAACTATTTCATTTTTTTGTAGTGTAAAGCAAATCAAGCTAATAACATCGTTAGAGTGCATTATTGTTAAAACACAGTGTGAGCTGAACTGATCATTAGCACAAGCTACTCTTGACTCATGCATTATGCACCCAATACTTCAAGGGATTAAGTGAGCAAGATCTATAAAATTGACATGTACAAGTGTAGGATCATGTTTCTCTTACGAATGAAACTAAGATAAAATAAATCTATTGGTAGATTCTGGTGTTAATGTTTGTTTCGGTGTTTACTTTTGTCAAAAAACCGATCGTGTTTATTCAATTTAGAAAATCTCAATACAACATAAATAGCTTCAAACCCTAATCGCATCAAGTCAAGAGAGGTACAGGGTATCTACGCATGTTAACATATAAAAAAAAGATTAATTGATGTTAACCTATTACTATCCATTTGGAGATGCTAATTGGCGAACAACAAGCTATCTATTCATACACATGTGGTTTAGGATCTTTGGTACAACAAAAGGGATTATGTCGTATTGTATCTTTCACTAAATCTTATTTATTTATTTTGACATCGCAAAACATTGACACATGGGCAAGAGCCATTTACTAAGTATTTAGAAGATGATATACTCAAAGAAATGAAGAACACATACTAGCTTTGTATATGCGATATTTTCACCCCTAGGAGAGACTTTTGAAGCTTCACTTGTATCACATGACACACATGAGATATAGGTGAGACTGATGTGACGTGTTGGGGTCATTTTTGTCAAGAACGACTCTGTTAAAGGCTTTTACTCATGTTCCAACAATCATAGAGGACATTTTGAAATTGACCATTACTTTGTTGACGTGTGGTTGATAGTTTACAACTCTCATCTACATTCTTTCAATGTACATTTGTGCAGATTCTTTTATCTTGTTTTGGGTTGGTTTGTGTCGTTTGATACAGTTCACCAAGTACACACTAAGTCGTTTGACTACGACAAGTTCTAAACTAAGACGTTTGATTATGACATGTTCGAACTTGCCTGGGAATGTTTTCAAGGTTCATCTTCATTTTTCCATTAACACACAAGTTGGTTAATTTATTTGCAGGCTTGAGCCACTACGTCGTTGATACAGAACACCTGAATCACTCAATAAGAAAGTTGGTTGTCAATCGCATTGGTCAAGTTTGACCATCATATATGACCTATTCAAGACTAACAATAAATTGAATTGTAATACGATGAAACCTTGCAGCTCATTTAGATGCTTGAGACGGATAGTTGATCGAGTAAGGAGTTACGTAACATTCAAGTTATTCCGAATTTCGCATAGGTTATTTTACATGTTTCAACTTACATCAAATACTATCCGAACATCAATATGGCAAGGACCATATTCTGATATCGAGCATGAAAAAAATATGATATACCAATAACAATTGTTTGAACACAATCTCATAGAAATAGTCTAATTTGCAATTGAAAAAGAGAAACGGGATGACTCAAAGCCTCCACCTTTGCTCTTTAGTACATTCAAGATTGTTACTAAAAGAAACGAAGCTTAAACCAAAAAAAACCTAAATCCTTGATGGTATCATTTTGACGATCTCTAAAGGATCAATTTATCAAGACTAAAAGTCAATTGTTGGTTCCCCAATTTTGAGATTATGCTCCAAAGCCCACGGTAAGTTGAAGAGTTTTGCTGTGACAAACTTGAAGATTTTATTCACATTTATGTTGTAAGACACGCTTGAGAAGAATAAGGTAGCGTTTATGGCCTTGGCGTATGCTCTTGCCTACAATTTAAGAAATGAAACATGAAGAATACAGTCATAAGCAACTCCTTATTTGCAAGTAGTTCGGTTAAACAAGTTACTGTAATATTTTCTTCGGCGAAAAAGGTTTTCAAATGTATCACTCTTTTGCAAAAAGTGTGTATCATTGATGCAAGAACATGATCATGAAAAGAGAACTTTCATATCTAACACAACTTTCGTCTTTAGAAACACATATGAGGTCCTGTTTCTGGAGAAGAATCACAGTGGGCTTAACAGTTTACATGAATCCCCACTTACGGTTATGTCAAACAATATTTTTGTGAAAAAAACATGTGAAATAAATATATTTACTATATTTAATAAACCTAAAATAACAATGCTATTCATAGTAGTGAAGATAAAAGGTCAAAAAAGTTACCTCACTTGAAATAGTCCATTGCATATCAATCGGGAATTCAATGAAATCATCAAACTTGCTACCAACCATAACCGGAATTGCAGTCTACAATCAATCATGTTAATCAGGATCATAACAAAATAATTTAAAAATCAATTTCCATATATTTTTTTAATGGAATAATTTGGCATTTACTCACTTGATTATATTTCCTTGCTTGTTGATACCAATTGATTACACTGATATAATAATTAGAATAAAAACAACATATATCAATCATCAATGTTTTTTTTTTAGAAAAAAAACCATAAAAACTTGAAAGAAATTCTTTAAATACCATACCTATTCAATGTACAACGGCTCGTTAGATCAAACATGAACAACATCGCAACAGAGTCTTTACAAGCTTCACGAATTCCTTTCGTGCAATCACCATCATCTACAATAAAAATTATCAATTTTCGTTAATTGCATATAATATCAACGTTTACGTGACATACATTAAACGTCCATAGAATTATAGCAAGTAATTGTAAGTTGTAAAATTGTTAATTGTCCTACACATGTAAATTTGCTAAACTTTATATGGATGTAACACATTATGTAAGTTCAATGATTCTATACAAGAAAATGTCTATGCATGATGCATCAAACCTACTGCTTCACTTGCATAAAACACAAAACATGTAAATATACGTTCTCGTCAAATGCACATATATAACATAAAACACTTAGTCTGGGCACACTCGTGACCCAGGTCACCAGCGTCACATCAGCTTTCTCTCTTCGGCGACCAGACATGACTAGGATGTCACAGTAGATGACAGACCTTTTATTTTATTTTATTATTATTATTATTTTTAATTCAAACATTTTAAACAACAAATTTAAATTCATTAAAATTAAAATAAACATTACAATAGTAAATTAAAATAAACATTACAATACTTAAACCAATAATCTAAACCGTAGCGTTCCTTGATTGTTGCCTTGACTTTCATCAATTCTTCTAGTTGTCGTCCGGTCAAACTTGGGTCGACTGGGGTATTGTAGAAGATTATGTCGGTCTCCTGTTTTGATAGCCTCATGAGCTCAAGCTTATCTCTTTTCATCTCCGGCTCTTTTTTCCTCAACCAATACGCATCTTCTAAACCCTCCTTACTCTTACCTTTCTCCCCTTTTGACGGCTTCTTGAATTCGAAGAAAGTTTTGGCCAACGATTTTACAAATGATTATGATGGTTCATCATCAGCACGAGAGGAGGAGGATGATTTCTTCCTTGCTTTGTCACGACCTATCGGTCGTGATTCTCTAATCTCTTCCTCATCATCAGAATTATCAACATCTTGGACATTCAAAGGAGCTTGGGTTGAACCCGAGGTAGTGGTAGAACCCTTTGTTTTCTTCCGACTATTCGTTTGGAAAGCCGGCATCTCACAGTTCTTCCAAGCATCATGACCCTTCAAAATTTCCCAACACTCCTCCAAGGTGAAATCATGACCGTACGTCATATGATATTCTCTAAGAGCTTTTGAAGTGTCGTCTATATCATTCTCACCACTTCCATGGTTATTCTTGATACTATCAATGATAGCGAATCCTATTCTTCCATTTGGTAGTGATGGAGTCGTAGGTTCTGTTTGAGCCAGTTTCAGTTTGAAAATACTCTATCACTAACTCCTAAAAGCGGCGTCGGTTCAAGGCGTTTCCCCTCGCCGAGTTTTCCGACACATAAACCCAATCTCTACAAAGCGCGATCTCTTCCGCCTTTGTCCATGGTTCAACGATCTTCCTGCCTTTCGCCTTGCTTGCTTCGGGCTTCTTGCCTTTGTCCTTTGAAGCACGTCTTGATGGCTGCTTTGGTTTGATGGGGGACATTTCTTCAGCATCGTCGGTTTTTTCATCATCATCGTCTTCAACGGGAATGGAATCATGGTACGAACCGTGACCCGAACCTTGCCCCATTGAAGCATCTTGAGTTGGATAGTTTTGTGTCGGATACTCCGACATAAAATCTTCCAAATTCATTTCAAGATTAGTACTTCGAAGCGGGGAATAAGGTTGATACGGTTGGGGAGGATAAATGAAGTTCATGTTTGGACGATGCGACGACCCACTAGGTTCTTGGTGGTAATCGGTGTAAGGACGGTGTGGTGGGACAAAAGGACGGTTAACGTAAAACAGGTTTTGGTTTTGATTCGGTTGTGCTAGTTGTGATTGATATTCAAAACTTTGTGGACGAAAGCGAATAGCCCGGTTTTGTTGTGGTGTTATGACGGTTAACTCGAAGTTATTTTCCGGCGAGAAATTCAAATTCGGGGCATTTTGGGGTAGTCGGAATTGTCGGTTTTTTGATTGTGGGGTATTTTTCTTTGACATTTTGAATTTGGTTGAGAATTAGATTAAGGTTGGAAGTGAATATAGATGAGAAGTAGTTTGAGGTTGAATTGTGTTTGAGATTATGTTTAAAGTTGGTATTTATAGAGTGGTAAAAAAGATTTAAAAAAAGTTTTTTTTTTTTTTTTTTTTTTTTTTTTTTTTTTTTTTTTTTAGTTTAAATGACCAACGGTCCAATTTTTATTTATTTATTATTTTTTTTATTTTTTTATTTTTTACATTCAATGCAAACGGGCAAAAAGTGGTTGGTGGTGTACGTTTGAAATCGGTTGAAAATTGAACCGATATTCAAAATTTGAGGCCTTCGACTGATATAGTGACCAACAACCACACTCGAGATGACCGATCTAAATATCGGTTGTCGACCAAAAAAACACACGCCCAACCGATTTTTTTTTACCCACTGTGCCCAGCCTTAAAGCATCAAACAAAACATTTATTAAAAGTACTTTTGTAGAACAAAACATTCATAAATCATAAATGTACATTTTTGTAACAAGTAACATCCAAAAAATGAAGAAAAAAAAACAATGAACATGAATTACTGATTTTACCTAGAGTAAATGCATCACCACCAACTTCCCAAATGCTGTAAAAAATCCTAGCACCTTTAACAGTTAAAACTTTATCCACCGGTGTCATCACTTCCGTCACCTTTTCTTGTTTTTCATCTTTTCCAACATACTTCTCCTACAAAAAAAATATTTAAAAAATCCACACTTCATAATTAAAAAAACTAAAATATGGGTATTTCTCACCTAATCACAATCTCAAAAGGGTATTTTTAAAAAATTAAAAAAACAAAAAAAAGTTATAAAAAAAGAAAGCAAAAAACTAACCAAAAAGCTTGTTTTTCCAATATGGTTATCACCAAAAAGACTAATTTTTAAAGCAACCAAATCATCAGAAGAAGCATCTTTATTAGTGATATGATCACACTCGCCGGAGGTCATTTTAGCGGTGGGGTAGCGGCGGCTGACTGTGGTGGGGTTGCCGGAATCTTGTATTTGACGGTATTGAATTGGTTTAGTGACACAACAAAAAAGAATTCTGTCGCAAAGAGATGTGATATTGTGACGGAATATGGTAGTGTGTGTTTTTATTGTTTTTTTGAGCTTCAAACGTAATATTTTTCTTAAAAAAGGGATCATTTTTTAAAAATGATGGAAAGTGAAATAATTTTGGGGGAAATAAATATAGTAAAATGGAGTGATGGGCTTTTTACGGGAAATTGTATATTTTCTACTTTTTAGTTTTCGTCATAAATTAAAGATTTTCTTAGACGATTCATCATTTATAGGTTTAAATTGGTGTGATTTTGCAAAAGTTGGTTCTACGGATAACTTGATGCGACTGTTAGTTAAGAAACACACGTCATACAATATTCAGTTGTTTCATTCGGATAAGGGGAGCTGCGACTAAAACTATAACCTATTTGGCAAAACCTTTGGACTTTAATGTGACGAAAGAATAGACGATGCAAGACTGGTCTAAAAATTGCCGCTTGTGAGATTAAGCGAGATCTCAACGTGAGACACCCACAGAAAAATCTCAAACACCACCACACTGAAGCGCACATTTGGAGTTTAATTTGACGAAACTCGAGAAGTTGAGATTAGCTTATATGATTTTTGTTGCGTATTTCTTTATCAACTATTCTTATTCCATACCATCCTATTTTGAGAATACGTGGTTGAAATTGTTTAGTTTGAATTGGTTTACAAGTGTTTTAGAAGTATCAGGTTTATAGTTAAATTTTATACTTTCATACTCTACGATGGATGATTGTCATTAATTACATTGGCTAATCATCTTCGTGCTAGTCCAGTACACAGCTATTCTGAAGTTTTTACAAAAGTTATCAGATACATAACTTAGTAGGTCTACATTTTGAAGATGATCGGTAAAATTGTCAGAAATGGCCACGAATAACTCGGTTACGTCGCGAAAATTTGAGTCAAAACTAATATTTGTAAGAGCATCTACAATGGGTCTACTCTTTAAAAGACTTGAAGCAATAATGACAATAAATGATAAAGGTGTTATGACTTGATACATTTATTAGAGCATCTATAATGCATCAAGTCTTTGAAGACTTGATGCATTTAATACAAATCTCATTTAAAAGCATCCGCAATGCAAAACCCAACAAAAGCTTTTTACTATTCTAAAAAGCTTTTGGAGGAGGTTTTTATGCATTGCATCAAAAGCTTTTTGAATAGCTTTTTACAAACACTTGATAAACCTCAAGTCTTTGATAAAAGCTTTCTCTCTTTATGCTTCAAGACATTAAATGCATTAAATGCATCAAGTCTTTAAAGACTTGATGCATTGCTCATGCTCTAATAACTAAGCTTTTACAAAAGACTCGAGGTTCTTCAAGCTTTTGTAAAAAGCTTTCCAAAAAGTCATTGTTGTAATGCATAAAACCTTGTCAAAAAACTTTTTGAAATAGTGAAAAGTCTTTCCCAACTTTACCCATTGCAGATGCTCTTATATCCTTGTAAGTAAAAAGTTTTTGCTTCAAACCGCTTCACATCTACCAAATCTTTGTTTCAAGTCATTTAAAAAGTCATATCATGCAATGCTAAAAACCTTATAAAAAGCTTTTTCAAATAGTAAAAAGCCTTTTGTCAAATAACCCATAGTAGATGCTCTAACATGTACATAAAAATTTATTACGAAGTATCCAAGTAAACCTGTTTATATTTTGAAAAAAATGAGTTTTTGTAAATTAAACTACGCAAATACTTTAGTAAAGGTTTTTATGGCTGACGGTGAGATTAAAGGGGTTGGTTGACCGATTCTGATGGGTGGCAAAAGATGATATCATAAACGAAAAGCCGTTTTTTTGTTTGTTCCTTTTGCTTTTGTGTGTAAACCAACTTTAGTGTGTGCTTGGTAGTTATAACTAGCTATTTTCAAAAGTGCTAGGTGCAATGGTACATATTAGTGTGCTATTTCATCATTTACTTACGCTTAGTTTTCGAGTTTCGATTCCGTTTCCTTTCTTTTTCCGCCCAAAAGTGGATGGAAGATTTCACTATTAAATCTTCCTCTCATCTTCTTTGCCGATTCCCTTTCCCCTCTTATAACATTTCAATCATAAAACTTTTCATAACACCAATGGTGATTTCCCTCACAATACAAACACCATTTTATGTCTGATATGCGGTGTGAGAGTTGAATCAACGGAGCATCTCATGTTCTCTTGTTCTATCTCTGATTTGGTTCAAAAAGTGATGAATTGGTGGGGTCTTGGATATCCGGAGTTAGCTTCCTATGATGATTGGTTATCTTGGTTTAAGCAACTTGATATTCATTCTAAAGCCAAGAAAATTTTGGAAGGAATATTTTATGTTGTGTGGTGGCAAATTTGGAGATTTCGAAACAAGACTCATTTCGGGAAGAATATTCCCAAGAAGGCGATTTTATTTGACGACTTATTTACTTTAACTTTGAAATGGTGTAAAGCTAGATGTAAAGCAAATATGAGTTGGATAGGATGGTTACAAAATCCTATGCTAGTTATTGGCTATGTTTGGCACACAAGATTATGAAGAGATTATGCTTATTTTTTCAAAAAATAAGCTATTTTAAAAATAATCCTTGTTTGGCAACATAACTTATAAGAGATTATAAGAAATATAATCTTCCATAATCTTTGAAAATAATAGGTTACTTCAGGTAGCTTATAAAAATAATCTCTTTTTATAATCTTTTTCAGCACCAGCACCAGCATCAGCAACAGCACCAGCACCAGCACAATCTATTTTTGCCAAACATACCCATTGTGTAATTGGTTTTTTCTAGCTTCTTGCTAGTTTTTATAAAAGTTGTTGTTAAAAAAAAAGCTCAAGAATATAAAAAACTTTCCATTTCCTTTCGTTTCCTCTCAAATTTTCACTCGAGAACTGAGCGTTAGGGTATGTTTGGCAAAAGTGGCTGCTGGAACTGGAGATGGTTTTGGAGATGGAGATTATAAAAAAAAAAAATATTTTTATAAGCTATATAAAGTAACCTTTGGTTTTCAGAGATTATGGAAGATTATTTTTTTTATAATCTCTTATAAGTTATGTCAGCCAAACAAAGATTATTTTTTAAGTAGTTTATTTAAAAAAAAAAATAAGCATAATCTCTCAACAATCTTGTATGCCAAACATACCCTTAATAACACTATAATAACCTAAACACTATTTCAAGCTATAATTGTCACTTATGCATGTGAATCTCATAAACACATCATAAAAATTACTCCACTTACTCACAATAAATAAATAAATAAATAAACAAACAAAAGAAAACCAACAACGCTAACCATCTAACCAACGAAGGGACGAACGTCGTGTGGACCGGTGCAAGATAGCGCCACCGTTGGTGCCAAAAAACCCTAATAACCTGTTGGTGCATTGCATCGTATTCTCTAAGACTAGAAATATTAGTAATTATTATCAACAAAATAAAATGACACATGATTTTAACGATCTAAATAGAAGAAAAGGTGCCATGCCACGCGTGTATGGATTGATATACCAAATTACAAGCAACAAAAACCTCCTGTAGTTATTAATCACTTACAAACATAAAGAAAAGATAAAATTTCCCCAATGGTATGTTTGGTCTTATCCAAAACTTTAATAGGAGAAGAAAAGAATCAAATAAATTAAAGGTAGCATCTACACGAATATATGGTTTACAAATCACAAATAATGAGGAGGGATGGAAATCGGCCTGAAAAAAACTCTTAACACGTGGATATCCGCATCGTGATGGGTGAGTAAATATGCTATTTTTGTTTTAAAAATAATTAAATAGTAACTAAGTTTGAGATTTGTTCTAATTTGGGTATTTTAAATTTTATATTAATCATTAAAGTCATCAAAGTTTAAAAAATGTTTCATTTTTATGTTAGAGTGACATGAACGGAACACTTCTAAAATTTGGTTATTATTTTGTAGTTATTGTTTATGTTTATTCGTGCGTTAATGAGTTATACATAAAGTTGGTTGGAATTAGTTAAATTCAGGAGCGAGTGTTTAAATCAATGTACAACATATTAATGCATAGATGGTTACTTTAAACATACTAATTTTAGAAAATTACATAAGAAATGCAACAGTTTTGAAATTTTGATGGTTTTTATGATTAGTATAAAGTTTTAGGTATCAAATTGGAAAACTCATGAAACTTGATTACTAATGGGTGGCATATTCCCTATTTTTACTCACGAGTGGGTCATGAGTGAAAACATTAACCCACCAACAGGTGATGGGTAGGTGGCGTGTAATGTATACCCATCGTGAGCAAACTCTTCACACCCATTTTAAAATATTAAATACACCTTTCAAAATATCAGTGAACCTCTTTTTATATTAAATTTACATTATGTTATTGCTTAAATATTTTTCAGGTTATTACTCCGTAGTAGATATATTTAATAGTCACCTAAACCTATTAAATAACAAATTATACTTAACGGCCTTTCTGAAATCCAAGATTATAAAAACAATATTCAAATATATATACTCAATATCTCAATTATCAAACCAGTTTCGTTTATACTTGGTCTTATAATTTTGATGCACAAATAACCGTTAAATCTTATGCAATAAATCCTCAGTAACAAAAATAGAATGATGACTTTTTCTTGTATGTATTAATGCTATTAGTAATATATGATTAGTGGATAGTTGACTATTGTGTGCACATTTATCAATATGTAGTGACTTATGCACTTTCGAATCAAGTTTCATTTTTAAAACATTTGGAAACATGTGTGTAAATGTTATGTTTTGCAAACCCACGGGTTTACCAGCGGGCAATGGGTACCCGCAGGCTTTGACATGGGCAAAAGATTGTATTCGCAGACGTGTGACGGGCCAGAGAAAAATACCGAATAAGGATGACGGGTTAGAGGTAGTCGTGCCCATTCTTCACGTGTGACATCCTTAACAACGAGCGGACAATAAAGTAAGATCGATGCAAGGTATCATACACTAGACAATGTCGCCTCTTAATTATTGTGTACAATCTTTTATATAATAAAAGAATTACATCATTTTGGAACGATTTGCCAAAAAATTCTTATTGAAAAAAAATTTGGCCAATCGAAGAGCACGATTTTGACACGCATGTGAAATAGAACATTCCTATTGGCTAATAAAAAGTCAAAATTAATAAAAAAAAATGGTCAAAGTGAAATAAATTTGGTGGAGAATTTTGATGGAGGAAAAAAAAAACTAAAAAATATATGTGTCAAATCTGTAAAAACAAAAACTTACAAAAAGATGGAGTCTTTAATAAAACTTTAGTGGTTTAATTTTAAATAATAATATGAAGTTAAGTGTAAATTTATAAGTGTCCATTTTAATAACTTTAAAATATAAACAAATATCCCCTTAAATTTTATACCCTCTAGACTTTATATTTTAAATATATACAACATATATGTTGTTTTGAAAATACAACATGTATATGCATGACATTATAAATATCAAAATGAAATCATAAGTTATTTTGTATGTAAATAATAAATAATTACACGAGGTTGTACGTATACGAACAACTCATTTTATTCCCCTTTATAAGTTTAAGTAACGATATGCGAAAGAATAATTTTTTTTATAATGCGTTCAATAAAGACTCATGTTATTCATTTTTATAAGTTTAACTCATGCATACACAGGTTTGAAAATTAAATACGGCTAAATTATTATTAACGTAAATATAAATTTCAAATGTAAGCACATGTTACTTTTATATTATAATAAACATACGTGGTTACACTTATAACAATGATTGATGTAATTCATATTTATAGTTTATATAATGATATCCGGAATTTTTTATTTATAAAACTATATATTTTAACTTTATCAATAGTTATTATGTGCTATTAAACTTGCATGTTGTTTTTACAACATGATATCAAATTATCAATAGTTCAACTTATACAACAACATCAACCTCAACACTAATGTGAGTTAAGCAAAGTTAAACCTTTCATTAAACAAAAATCTTTACAAAATATTAATCGATATTAACACATAATGAAAAAGTTCATATAAAAATTGCGCATAATTATTAGTTATACTCATATCACAATTACAAAACATTACACAGATAAATATTTTATATGTATGTATATTAAATTAAAATTTTAAATACATTTGATTCATATGTAAACCTCGTGTGTACACGAAACTTATAACTAATATACATTGTATCAATAACAACCATATTCCCACTTGGATAAGAAATTTGCCAAGGATCAATGTGGGGGTTTCACAAAGGAGGTCAAAGTCGTCGTGGCAGGACAAGTAATAGTTGAGAGGAGAAGCTAATGCATCGCAGTAGTTTAGAAAGGAAGCTAATCTGGTGGTAATTTGACAATATTGATGAAAACAATAAGTTTTATCAACTCAAACAAGAATGTTTCATATCATGCAATATAGTGTTAACGAACGTATACTCTAGTCATTGTCATAGTAAGTCCCGGAGTGGAGTTAAATGTAGATTTTGACGAAAAATTACATTAATCGCACATGGTAGGCAATGTACATGGATAAAAATAAATTGTATCCTGTTGTTTTGTCGCTATCTTTTGTTCCGCCTAACCGCCTTAGATGTGTCTAAAAGTGACCGAAGGATAACATGTGGATCATTCGACCAAACGTTTCATATGTGTTATGTTCAGTGACGGAGCTTGGATAAGTTCACAGGAAGGGCCAAAATGGAGTTGACTTATTTTAGAGGGGCCAATCCTTAAAAGTGTTAACCGGTATATTGATTACATAATTTCCCACATGGAGATACGTTTTATTGATACAATATATATAGGCAAATACATAATGAAACCCTAATGGACCACAAACCCACAAGTCGGGCTTGGGCCGAATATCTCCTCTAACACTCTCCCGCAGTCCGAGCGGCGAAATCGCGAAAGCTCGGACTGGAGTAGAAAACAGAAAACATGAAGCTGTAACTAAGTTGTTGACTAAAAAGCAAGCAAGCAGATATATGAGTCTTTGAAATCTTTAAACGAGAACAATTCTTCACCATTGATGTGCTTTAGGACATCAAGAAAAAATAGCAGACTGTCTTGAAACGCAGCAAACAAAGTATGCGGTACTAGTAGAAGAACCTGTAGCTTAACCAATGATGTGCATTAGGACATAAAAAAGAGTTGCACATTGATTCTTAAAGAATTAACCTCATGCGCCTGTCGAAAGAGTAATACTAATGGCCAAGCTTTAGTCGACTTTAGGTAAAAAAATATTAAAAGAGAGCATGATGAGATCTAAAGATAAACACATGCCGGCATGCATGCAACATGCGTCATAATGAAAAAGAAAATAATCTGATGATATTGCCTGCAGTGACGGCAATTTAGGGTGGGAAACGAGTGTAAGTTGTGAATCGTTTTTTGAGTCTAAGGTTTTTAGAGGATCAAACCCTCTGATACCATGTTAACTGTATATTGATTACATAATTTCCCACACGGAGATACGTTTTATTGATACGATATATATAGGCAAATTTATAATGAAACTCTAATGGACCACAAACCCACAAGTCGGGCTTGGGCCGAATATCTCCTCTAACATGTTTGTGGGATGAAAACAATGAAATTTACATATGAAGTTCAAAGGTTTGGGGGGGGGGGGGGGGGGGGGGGCATAACCCCACCCTACCCTACTTATGCTCCGTCCATGGTTATGTTATTTATATTTGGTTAACTACAATATATATACAAATGAGCCAATTTTGATTTGTTGTATGGTTTCTTACATTGTTTAAAACTTTGGATCTAATTGAAGGCCTTATTTTAATGTCTAGTAATTCTTCGTCCAATCATCTAGTTTCATATAAATTAAACTCAATTAACTTATACGATCTAAAAATTAGACAAGTAAGTCATGTATGATTAAGTTCTTACAAAATATATTCTTCATATTTCGGAAAAACATATTATTACATGTTATTGACTAAGTTACGTCATAGTTTTTAAACTTTGAGTCATTATTACCCGAGCCATTTAATAAAAAATATTATTTAGAAGTTTGAGTCACATGTGCTAAGATCCAAAGTCGAGAGGGAAATAGCCAGTCGTACACCAAGGTCCTTAAGCAATCTCTTAGAGGAAAAGAAAGTGATCGAGCGATGACGACCAGAAGTTTGGCTTGGAAGAAGTCGTCCTTTAAAGAAAGCGTAATAGCTCACTGGTCTAGTTCCATGGCCAAAAATGTACATGGCTTGTTTCATACACAAATATTTTCTTAAGGAACTATAGAAAACATGAAGCAAAAAAGATTAAAAACAATAATTTCCGAAGACCCAAACCAAATAACTTTGAGCCCATTCTGTAAAGTGAAAGCATTAGGCACAATATATAAACATTAAAGTTTGAAATAGGCATGAAATATAAAACAGCTGCTGTTAAAACAGAAAATATTTTTTGTACATGTTCTTGACCAACTTATATCTGATATCATATATGAGCTTGTGAAGTTAGGGGTGTCCAAACAAATCGGGGAACCAAAAAACCAAAAAACCGTACCAGTACCGTATCATAACCGAACCGTATATTAGAACCATGAAACGGTTCATGGTTCCCGGGATGGTTCAAGTTTTCGGTTCTCGGGATGGTTCGGGTCGGAACCGTCCGGTTCCGGTACTTTCCCAAAAGAACCGACAACTTTGAAAATGTGAAATTTTATAAGGTTTATTTGGGATATTGTGTAATGTGTACAACCTTTTAAAAAAAAAATAAAAAAAAATAATAATAAAATTAAAAATAAAAAATAAAAAATCCTAGTCATTATTATGTTGTAACATAAAAATCTAAAACTTATAAACACATAATGAAATTAAAACCATAACTTTTAATCCATTCAAAGATCATCATCATCATTCATAAACATGAAAGTAAGTTTATCCAGAAATCATTATCGTAAATTTGATACTTACCTATAGTATGCTTGTTCAATCATATTTAACGTAATTGCTACTCATGTTGTTGATAGCTTTTCTTGTTGAAGTACATGTATAGTAATAGAAAATCAAGTGACGTATATAATTCAGACGGTATGAAGTTTTAAAGGGAAACAAGTGATGCAACATTAAGCGTTTTTGGAGGTTTGATACAAAAATGCGTGGTCTTGATACTTTTGAACAATTATAAACTAATATTTTGAATTTTTGACATTTTGTGTTTATGTTTATGTTATTTTGAGCTATTGGAACTATTGAAATTGGTTTGCATTGTTGGAGACATTTTGTGTGTGTTTGTATTGTTATAGCATTATTAGCATGTCCTTTATGAATGATCGACGATGAGAAAAATAAACTATTTAGGTACTTGTGGGAATTACCAAAAATTTTTGTACCGGAACCGAATACCGTACCGGATAAATTGAACGTGGTTCCACTTTTTTCATATTTTTAGTTCTCGGTTCTTTCAATTCCGATTCTATACGATTCTAGTATAATGGACACCCAAGAGTTGGATTGCTAACTATATATAATTATATATGATTCAAATTAGCAAAAGAGTATTAGACAATTTTAGTGGTTGTCAAATGGCTATAGAATAAAATAAAATATTTAACTGAACTTCAAACTAAATATTATCATAATAACGAAAACTTAATAGTATAAGTTTGAAATGCAATGATTTTTTAGATTTTATATTATTATGAATGCTAAGAATTTTTTATTTGTCATCACTGTTTTCTAAATCACAATACACTAATCCTTTTATATATAGGATATATGTGAATTATATTGACATTGTTAGGCACTCACACTGGATATTAAGTTGCTTACACTTAGTATAGTATCTTTTTACACTAGAGCAAAACATAATAATAAAACCTACAATAGGACTATAAACATTATGTTAAAAAGATTCATTCAATGCCGAGATAATAAACGTGTATTATTGGTACATAATACTAGTCCTAACATCCCACCAAACGGTAGATGTACCTAAAGCAAGTTAATTTAATTTACAACCCATTTTCTTAATATTTACTTAACTACTATGAATACTCACAGATATTAAATCATGGGCCAAGCTAAGTTTCTAACTAAGGTTATAAATATAACAATATTTTTAAGATCGTTGTTAGTGTAGATACGTTTATATGTAGTGCTTGTAAAAGAAGACTTGTTTTATACATACGATCATATGTTTATTAGGAGTATTTTAAACTCATTTTCGCTTATTTACGTTTTTCAAAATGTAAATTTGCATTGAAAGTTAAAAATTTTATACACCGTACCGTATTTAATTTCACTAGGTTTACAATATGAAACGCGAGTTCGAAACAAATATTGTTGGGAACTCGAGTTTATATTCCTCGGCTTGAATTATGGCTCGAATTATTAATGAGCTCTTGTGTCAAGAAGTATGTAGGTAATCTATGTATTTTGGGATAAACCAGCCGAGCTTGATCAGTTACACTTGAATAGGTATTTGAAACAGATTTGATCGTCACATATAATTTAAATGCATATGTTCGAGCTATTCAAGTCGATGTCAAGTCTTCTCGAGCTAGTGCTATGAAGGCTCGTAAGTATGGTTTCGAGCCAAGTTTGAGCTAAGCTCGGCTTTCTTTTGGCCTTACCAATATTAGACAAAAACTTATTTTTATACTTAGAATCGTAAAACAAAAGTAAAATAAGAATCCTATTTATTAGTTTGTGCAAGTAGTCCTCACTTGTGCAATATAAAGAAAACTCACTCGCCAAAACAATCTCTATAAGCTTTGAACTCTCACTGCTCCCACCACCAGCAACCACACGACCGTCATCTCCCACCGTCCGTCTAAAATGGGAAACTGCTTGAAACCAATTGCGACATCAGAAGTATCCCACGTACAAAACAAACTAGAAGAAACAAAACCATTAGTAACTCCCACACTGCATGATAAGGTTGTACTCACCAGTGATGAATGCCACAAGAAAAAGAAGAAAGTGCGGTTCAATTTAGAAGCAGACAATCCCACAGCTGAAGCAGCCATAATGGAAACAACTATCAAACCTACAACAATGAAGAAATGTGTGAGAGTGAAGGTGGTGTTGACACAATCTGAGTTGAAGGAGATCTTGAGTAGGGCCACTATATACCACCACCCTCCACCGATGAAGCTGCCACCATCAGTTTCTTCTGTTGATCTGTTTTCGGTTCAAATGATGGCGAAGTATAGAAGAAGTAGAAGTTCATCGCTGATGTGCAAATGTAAATGTGGTTGGAATCCTGCTTTACAAACTATACCTGAATTGGGACATTACTAAATGATCACGTTCTTATCAAGATATTCTACTTGTTTTACTGATCGATTATTGTAACATCATAAGAATTTATGAATTAAAATGGTAGCGTGCTTGCATACAATAGTGAAGAGTGGTAACTGGTAACAAAATGCAAGTACGTTACTATTACTGATAATTTTTGCATGTTACTATAATTAATCTGTAAAAGATATAAGATATCATATATTTCTACGCAACAACCATAATCATATTAGTTACATGTATCTTCAGTTCTTAAAAAACTACATGTATCATTAAGACTACTTTGATATTTATTGTGTATAGTTTTTTCAGTTAACCATTTTTCATTACAGCATTTGTGTATAGCTTTTGTCGATCTTTATTGTGTACTGTTTCATTGATGAATCATTTTCCATTATTGTGTATAGTGTTGTTTGATCTTTAAGAATATTTCTGCCATCATTTTTCTTGAATGGCTTCTGTCGTCATTTTGAGACAGAGGGAGTATAAAGTTTGTATTATCATGTTCATATTTATCTAATTTAATTGTACTGGTGAATTCTATATCAATGAGATATTGTGCTTCTTTTGTTAATATTTTCGGCATGTGAGCATGGTGTCGAGAAGTGATAAAACATAGTGAGAATTGAACATGAAGTTTCATCAGTCAACAGTTATTTATTTATTTATTTATTTTTTAATTGGGTGGAGATCGAGCCAGTTATGGCTAGCTATGTGTGCATTATACAGCAAGTTTTGCTTCAAATTTTCAAGGTTGGTTCGTTTTCTAGACACTTTTGTCATCTCTTTTCCATTTAGGCCATGCTCAACTGCTCAACTGCTCGACTCCGTTCATATTATGACATGTGTCATTCTCTAGTACTTTTTCTATAGTCCACTAAGTGTCACATCAAATCTTTAAGCAATCTCCTATTTTATTTTTTTATTAAAAGTCAACGCTCGACTGACGGTGCTCAACCGGGGGCTTACTTTTTACATTAGAAATTGAAAAAGGTACTCCAAAAGATTTACTATATCCAAGTGATATGACATTTTTTTTTCTTTTTCCACTTTAACTTTCAATATCAACAAAAAAACACACACACAACACACACTAACACACACTGATATACTGTAATAACATCTTCATCGGATTTATGTAGTTTGAAATGTACGTTCCATAACCCCAGCGGACGTTTGGTCTAGATCACAACGTAGACGCAAAAAATCAAAATGGTAAGTATTTACAACTGATTAATTTTGTTTCTTACTGCAACTTAGGGTTTTGTTGCATCCCTTTTGTTGTAACTAGTTAATTTTGTTCGTTACTGTTTTTTAGGGTTTTAAATCAGTGTTTTGTAGCATCCCTTTTCAAAGTGCATGCATTTTTTATTATTTTAGTTAAGTTACGTTTACATCATGTTTTGTTTTATGTGAAAATTACCAAAAGAGGGGAAAAATACATACAAGGTTGTGGTTTTTTTTTTTTTTTTTTTTTTTTTTTTTTTTTTTTTTTTTTTTTTGCCTTTTTGAGATGGTTAAGAAAAATGAATAAAAAGCTGACCATGTTTGCCTAATTTTAGTATTATTAAATGACATTGTAGTTTTAATTTCTCCAGCGGTTGAGTTGATTGGTAAAAACGATTGTGTGTTAGACCTATATAGGTGTAAGTAACAAGTATTCGATGAATCATGTTTATATAGAATCATTGTGTATTAGTCTCATTTTTATATAGAATCATGTTACGATGAAATGCGTGAAATGAGAGGGTATTTGTGAGTGGGCCATTTAATAAGAGGTTTAGGGTTAGTTCTCAATTGAGACACTGTAGTGGTTCGAAAATGTAAAAACGATTGTGTGTTAGAGCTATATAGGTGTAATTAACGTGTATTCGTAGTTGATTATTCACACTTGATCTAGACATGTTAGGAGATGATCTCGGTTCCCATCAAGACAGAATGTATTCTCTCGAATGATTTCAACCCAACCCTTCATATTGTTGACAACCTCTCTTGTCAAGATTTTGTTGTCCTCTCTTGTCAAGATTTGGTTGTCAAGATGCGGAGATGCTTTTACTTGTAGATACTTGTAGTTTAGATGTCGTATGCCTGTCTTGATGAGTTATTTTTAAAATCCAATGATAGAGTGCTTGTAGCAAATTGTTACTGCTTTTTAGATGCCGTATGTCTTGTTTGTTTTAACGTTTTGAATATGTTATTTCTTGTAGGCGTATGATGCTAGAGTTATCGTTAAAAGCAAATTGCATTACTTCGTACTTATGAAGGATCGATTAGACCAGCCGCGCCATTCCATGTTTAAAGCCACATGTTTTGGACCATGGCTCGATCTGACCTATGTCGATAACGAGGAAGGGCTTGTTCATTACACGCTTCGGAAACAATTCCATCAAAAAAATGATAGCTAATGATCTTCCACTTGTATACTATTTGAATGGACATTGTCTTCATTTTGGTCGAAATGAATTCTGCTTGAATACTGGTTTTAGATTTGGTATGGTCAGTTTTAGGAAATGGCGTAGTGGTGATATCCCTTTCCGTCACCGAGTTTTTCCAAACCATGTTGGGCAACATGTTAAATTAATTGATCTATTATCGGTTATTGAAGATGAAGAGGTGTTTGTAAATCTGTCTAATGAGGATGCGATACAGGTTTGTCTGTTGCTAACACTTGAGGTGATATTCATGGGTAAAGACTTGGGGTCTATCATTGATTATATTTTTCTGAGGATGGTCGAGGATCTTGATGAATGGAATGCATTTCCATAGGGGGAACATGTTTGGAGGCAGCTTTATTAGTCAATTAGAAATGTCTCTTCAAATCATCCAGCGGTTTACCGTCAAAGAATGGGTCATAAAGAATCCAACGATCTTCCTACTTATAGCTTGAAGGGATTTGTTGCTGCTTTCAAGGTTACCACTAAAAGACTTTGCTAACATTAGTTTACTATTTTTTTCCTGTAATGGAAGGGGTAGTTTGGGTATTATGTAGGCTCATGTAGGGGTTCAAAATTATCCTCATATGTTTCTCGTCCTTGTAACTTATATTTGTTTTCTTAACTTTTTGTAGATATGGATCATAGAGAGTGCTGATACGAGTAAAAGTAAACGGTGGTGGAACAAGGCTCCAGGGGTGATCCCAAGAGCACTTGCATGGTCGAAACACACATCATTTAGAACGTCTGATTATTTCGACCAGCTTTTTGACAAGGTAAACATATATAGTTTTTAATTGATTGGTCAACTTTAAACATATACACAATTTTAGATACCACATAACTTGTATATTTTACCTAGGACTCGAAACCAAACGTGATTATCCCAACAAGCTTTGAGGCTGAAGCTGAATGGTTGAAGCGAAGCATTGAATTTTTCAAGTGGTATACCCCGAGAGCGCCGCCTGTTGCAAAAGGGGGACCCTGGGATGAACATTTTCAGAAAGTGGCCGCAAAAAAGGCTAGGTAGAAAGTGGTATACCCCGAGGGGTATTCAGTGGAGAGCATGGGTAAAAAGGTAGAAGTTGTTTCTGTTGAGGAACGGGTTAAGGCTTTGGAAGCCTGCACTTTCAAACTTGAGACTATTATTCAAGTTAGTTTTTTACCTTTAGCAATTGTTGACCAAGTTACTTTGTTATCAAACAATTACCATGTGGTATGCTAATAGGCGGATTTTGTTTTGAAATACTTTATTCTACAGGTTATAACGAGTGACAGAGACAAAATGAAAGAAGATACCTATGAAAAGGTAATTATAAATTGTATTAATGTGAGTATACCTTTAATTGTAATGTTCTACTAATAATTGTTAAACACTTTGGTATGCAGGTTTATGGAAACAAAGTTAACACAGTTGATGGAGACAAAATGAACGAAGATACATATGAAAAGGTAATTATAAATTGTATTAAGGTGAGTATACCTTTAATTCTAATGTTCTACTAATAAGTGTCAACCACTTTGGTATGCAGGTTTATGGAGACATAGTTAACACAGTTAATGGAGAACAGGTAATTTAATGATTTTTTGTTTTGTTCTTATTTCATTTCTAATATAATTAATAACTTGCGATAATAAAAGTTTGTTAACATTTTTCATATCATTCACAGGCTATAGATCTTGCTAATGAGTATTGCAGTCAAGTCAATGATTTTTTCAAGTTGTTTGATACGCCACATGTTGATGTGGATGACAAGGTTGATGGATTGAAAAATGTCTCAAAAGGAACACTTGAGAAAGCTGAAAAACATGAGGATGAGGAGGAGCAGAGGGACAAGAGTCTGAAAAATAGTGTTGAAGTTGAAAATAGAAGGAAGCTTATTGAGAAACTTAATTCACCTCCCATGAAAAGGGCTCTAGAGCAATGCGAAATAAAGAAGAGGAGGTTTGAACATGTTCCTAGGCTACCCTATGTCGAGAAGCGAAGTAAATCTTCTGATGTTCGTAGCCTAGAAGATATGTTGAAGTTTCAAAAGAATATACCATTTCATAGTCCAGTTATGGTTGAGAAGTTAGTAGAAGTCAAACCATGGGTAGAGGTATGACAATTGATTCATTTGCTTTGAAATATCAGTCAGTAGTAAACCGTAAATGTGTGAACGTATTATTACATGAATGATTTACCTTGTCTTTATTTTGTTTTCTTTTTAGGTTCTAGAGCGACCATACCAAAACATCGAAAAAATTTATGCTAGCTTTGAAGTGGATCGGTTCCTGGTTAGGGAGGGGTGGCGTAACTGTGTGTTCCCTTGGTCTGATATCATTGTTGATCGTTATTTCTGGGATTGTTTAATCGGTTTCGACCATAATCGTAAAGGATGGCTACGTGACGAGGTAAAGTAAATTTTATTTACTTTACTCAGTTTTTTTATAAAACATGCTTTTGATTGTCTTTGCCAACCAATTGATTTTAAGTAATTTTTACATTTTAGTGTTACATGAGATACTAGATATAAGTATCATTAATCCGTCATTTACTTTAATCACTTTAGGTATTTTAGTATAACATAATCCATTAAATTCTTTCTCAAATGACATTACAATTTGTTAAAAAAAGTGTAGTGTAGCCACAGAGAAGAGTATATTATTCATGACTTCAACACTTTGCTGCTTTTAGTAGTACAGATTTTACAAGTCTTGATTAACTTCATTTTTTTCTTGTACACAACATTTTTTTGAACCAGTAGTGATATCATTTGAGAATTGATTTTGCGAATTTGGTGGATGTTATGCTAAGATGCCTAATTTACTAGAAGTATTTTGATCCAACATTCTATTTTGAGTTTCCCCTCGAAAATCCATTGCCATGACGACGTAGCAATGGGTGTTGGTGCAAGCCATTGTACATGTTACGTCGTCATGGGAATGGGTTTTCAGTAGAGGATCAAAGTAGGAAGGTGTGGCAATGATGCTTGTCTCGTAACACTATCTTACTTGACATCTAGTACACGTAGAGAAAATCAAAAGCACAGTTTTTTTTATAAATGACTGAATATATTTGTTGTTTCTTTTAGCTACAGCATATTGATCTTTGGATTAGCTACATGTGGCATACTAGACCACCAGATATGGACTGGTCTATGGTAAGCTGCTTTTTCCTACCATTACTGATGAACGGAAGAATGCATGTCTGGTTCGCAAACAAAGAAACGTACCCTCTGAGTTGGGGTGATGTTAAACGAGTTTTCATTCCCATAATTCAACCATAAACACATTGGTCCCTTGCTGTGTATCACATCCAGACTGGTCAAGTTACATTCTATGACAGTGGTCCTGTATATGATCCTGAAACTCGTCCATTCTATCTGAGTGTGAGGAATTTTCTAGAGACTAGGCTTCCGGAAGTGCTGAAAGAGGCAAGTGTTTTTGAGGAGAAGGGAATTGATCCTATGACCTATAGGATTACTTTTAGGAATGCTATGAATGTTTCCAAACAGGGTGGATTGTATGATGATTGTGGTGTATGGCTCTACATCTTCTTATACAGGTTAGCGGTTAGCGATCTTTTCAATGGACTATTTGTCATGTTATTATGAATGTAATGTTGAACATAAAATAGGTGTACTAGTTTAGCAGCTTAAAGTAGAAGTTATATATTAGGCGTCGATTGATATATTTGGAAGTGGTATTCTAGGGTGAATGCATTGCTAAAGTAGGACTATAACTGTTAGATGGATCACATTGCTAAAGTAGGACTATAACTATTAGATGGATCCTTTTAGCAAAATTACTTAAAATCAATTGGAGGGGATTGTTTGGGTATTATGTAGGATAAACCAATCCTTGGTACGTATCTTTGCCTGCCAGTTATGGTTCCAGAACTGGTTTTTAACTGCCAGTTATGGTACGTATCCTTGGTACGTATCTTTTAAGTGTTCCATATGACGTTATGATATCTTTGACTGAATTTATCAATTTCACTCTAAGGAAATCATTTCATGTGATAATACTGGTTTTTAAGTTTCTGATTTAGTTTAGCAGAGTTGTAAAACAGGTTTACTAGTTTAGCAGCTATATTAGGAAGTGCCAGAAATGTTAGATCATTATTGCTATAGTAGGTCCACTCAAAATCACACTCTTAACTCAAGCTTATAAATGTACAGGTTAGGGAATGGCAAACTTTTGGATGTGGATAATCCAGTTCAGGCTGCATTGGCGTACCATGAGAAAATGATTAGGTTTTATTACAAGCACAAGATCCATATTGGCTGAATGTTTTATGCGCTTATTTTGTTAAACATTTGGTTGTCAAATTTGTAAACAATTGTATGGGGTATGGGTCTAAAACACGTATGTATGGTTGTCGCTTTTGTGTTTTGTAAACAATTGAACATCTTTGGCACCCTAGTTCAATGTATGTATTCCTCCTGGATAACTTTGGCACCCATGTTTCTGTATATATTAATTTCTGCTCTTGTGTTTCTAAACTGTTTTGTATTCCTCCTGGATAGCATGACTAATAAGGTGCATGATGATATAGCATAACTAATAAGTTATTATATGCAACATAAGCAGTAGCAAACAAGGTTCAACATTCATAATTCCGAGAGACCCAGTGATTGTTTTACGACAAGTACATATTCAAACTAAAAAAACAACAAGAGCATCTTACATAATATCATAGTGATCAAAATTCCACAACAAGCAAAATAAGGAAAGTAGCAACACATCTAATGTCTCCGCTACTTGATCTTACGGGTCAGCCAAGTTAATAGGATCAAAGCTTTGCACCATTTCAATCTCCATCGATGGTAGTTCCCTACTTGAGCTTCCTATATTAGATACATTTTCCCTAACAAGTTTGAACATTTGTGAGATTTCTTTCTTTGTTAGTTACCAAGCAAAAATTTTTTTTTGAATACAAATATTAGTCACTTACATTCTTTTTCTTTGTCAATGGTTCCCTGCATTTTCGCCTGTGTCCAATGGATTGAACCTTGAGCACCTTACCGGAGTTGGTTCCTCTCCTTGAGATCTAACACGATCTTTGTTTTTGGGTCTTCTAGATTGACGCACTACCATGGTTGGTGGCTTCACAACTTGTAAGCCATTAAGAAGTTCCCAATTTGACATTTCTCCTACAAGATAAACCAATCCTTGGTACGTACCTTGCAGTGTTGTTTTCTTGAACCAATCAAAAGCCAAATGATTACAATCAGACAATCTAAGAACTCTAGTAACCGCTATCGCATGACCACATGGTATGCCGGAAATTTGCCATTTACGACAAGTACATGAACTACTAACTAGATCCACGGTATGTTGTTTTCGACGATCATCTACCATGTAGAGTTTAAACTGTTCAATCCCATACACAACCCAGTTAACGCTCTTCAACATTCTGTCCTGTACTTTTGCAACAACCCAATCACTAAGTTCTCCCTCGGGTGCATCTGAAATAATATTTACAAAATAAAATAATAGTTCTTTTCATCTTATATTGACTAAGAAGGAAAAAAAAAGATTTTAAAAAGTCTATTACCTTCATATTTGTGTCGACGGTCACAATACTACCGTTGTAAAAGCTTTCTTTATCACTCCATAAGCATTCTTATTGGTACTTTTCTCACATGCATTTTAATGCCTTTATTGACTCTGCACTGTTTGAAGTCATGTAGTTGTACCGATTACCAGTGCAATGTGCCCGAGACCATTTATCAAACCCAGCTTCATGAAGTTTGTTATAAGCCGTACCATTTCTATATACCCTAAGATCCAAAATCGCTTTATCAAATTCTTCCTCGATGTAAATTTTTCATGTTTTCCAATATTTTGCCTTTAACTTTCTACTACCGTTCAAACCGCAGTTCATCATCTGATGTCTACAACAATAACCATGAAATGAATTTGGGAAGACCGTGTTACACGCTTGCCCAATTGAATAATGTCTATCCGATATAATAGCCAAACCTGGTCGTTCCCCTATGCATTCTTTCAATTTGGACAAAAACCATGTCCATGCCTCCCCAGTCTCACCTTGACAAACACCGGTAGCAATAGGTATAATTTGATTGTTACCATCCATTGCAACGACAACCAAATTTGTCCCAAGGTACTTCCCTTTAAGATGTGATGCATCAATTATAAGCAATGGTCGCATATACCGTAAGAAACTCCGAATCCGTTTTATTTACAAACTATTAGTCACACAATAATATTATATAAAAAAAAACTTTAAAAAAATAAATAAATAAACAAAAACACATTTAATTCATAAAAAATATACGAACGCTTACCGCAATACCAAAGGCTATAAAACAGATTTTAAAGTGTCCTTCATCATCGGTATCAATATATGTTACCGTACCGTCATTTTTCATCTTTAAATTATGACAATAAAATGGTAACTGCTCAAACAAGTCCATAGGGCTAACATTGACCAAATCCAATGCTCGTTTTTTTCCACCCCATGCTTTTTTATAAGAAATGTCAATTTTATATTCTTGACTAATATCTTCCATTATGTCTTTTGGGGTATAAATTCAACTGCTATCTTTCATCTTGGGTTCGAGTAAATGTCCCAAAAGTTTTTTGGTAGCATTATGGTGATTAGGATGAATTTGTGTTCCTGAACAAGTGTGAACATCGTAAACTTTTCCTAACCTCCATTTAAAACCATTTTTGTTCTTACCAGACACTATCTTCCATTCGCACCAATCTTGCACACAAATTACATCGTACCTAGACTTATTTGTTTTCCTAGGCTTAATTTCAAATCCATCTTTGATAGCTTTTTTAGCAATTGCATACATGCATAATTCTTTATTATCAAATTCATCACCCTCTTTGAGGATGATAGAGCTATTGTTGTATTTCAATGTATTCGGGATCTTAATTTCAGGACTTGGTGGATCGGGTGGAGGAGGCATATTTTCGAATGTATTTGTTGGTTGCCATTTAAGCAGAAATTGATCATTTAAAGAAGATGTACTCCCAAAATTGTCGAAAGTTTCATTTTTTTTTGCTGGTTTATATAGTTATTGACACATTCATTGTTAGATTCGTTGAGATTGTCAAAAGGTTCGTTTTGTGGTATTTGCGAATGATTATAAAAACTTTGAGGATCAAAATCATTATGAAATAAGGATTCATTAAGATCACAATTATTAGAAGAAGATGGATTTACCTTTGAACTTTTGACAATCATTTTGATTAAAAGTTTAGGCAATGCAGCCTTCGGTTTACAAACTTTGTTAACGAAAAATTCAACATCATCATCATCAGCTATGTGGACCGCACCGTGTGACATTTTGTAAGAAAAACCTAGATCGTATCCTTTGCTAATTTTGAACTTTTTCTTCACAAATGATACTAACCCATCATATCTAATATCTCTGCTTAGTGAAACACCATAACTACTGCCATCGTCAAACACAAGAAACACACGAAATTTTTCCATATGATTATATTGGAATGAAAAATTGGTATGGAAAATTTGTGTATGGACATGTGATTATACCTTTCAATAATTTTCCATATGAATACATTTGTATTAAAAATTTTGGTAAAAGTCGAGCAGTCGATCAGTCGACTGGTAGTTGGGGAGATTGATATTTAATTCCACATTTATTAAAACCACCTATCACACAATAAGTCACATTTAATATCCATTAAGTTATCAACAAACTCATATTAACTCACATTTAATATACCATTAAATTTTTCATCTATCTCACCATATTAAATATCCCCATCTCCCCAACTACCAGTCGAGCAGCCAACTCAACCCATATATCGACACGTGTCCCATGCTCGACTGGTAGTTGGGGAGATGCATATTTAATTCCACATTTAATGTTTAAATATGAGTTAGTTGGTTATATTAAATATGGAATTAAATATATCCATCTCCCCAACTACCAGTCGAGCAGTCGAGCATGGGACATGTGTCGAAACATGGGTTGAGCTGACTGCTCGACTGGTAGTTGGGGAGATGAGGATATTTAATTCCACATTAATATAACCACCTCACCATATTAAATATATCCCCAACTACCAGTCGAGCAGTCAACTCAACCCATATTTTGGAACGTGTCCCATGCTCGACTGGTAGTTGGGGAGATGCATATTTAATTCCACATTTAATGTTTAAATATGAATTAGTTGGTTATATTAAATGTGGAATTAAATATACCCATCTCTCCAACTACCAGTCGAGCAGTCAACTCAACCCATATTTCGACACGTGTCCCATGTTCGACTGCTCGACTGGTAATTGGGGAGGTGGGTATATTTAATTCCACATTTAAAGTTTTCAACAAACTCATATTTAAACATTAAATGCTAGTTAATACACCATTAAAATTTTCATCTACCTCACCATATTAAATACTAAATATATTCATCTCCCCAACTACCAGTCGAGCAGTCAACTCAACCCATATTTCGACACGTGTCCCATGCTCGACTGCTCGACTGGGAGATGGATATATTGAATCTCAAAGAATATACCCACCTACCAGTTGAGCAGTCGAGCACCAGTTGAGCAGTTGAGCAGTCGAGCACATTAAATATACCCATCTCCCTAACTACCAGCTGAGCAGTTGAGCACGTTTATATTTCGACTGCTCGACTTGTAGTTGGGTAGATAGATATATTGAATCTCAAAGAATCCTATCCTCAAAAAAATTCATATGGATCGATTTATGTGTCGATCTGGATCCGGAAACATAGTGCTACGACAATCACACAATGAGCATAGCTATGGTTAACTTTTCTATTCATGTCCTCGTTCAAAGGTTAGCTGTCTTATGTTTCCCGTATATGTAACTTAGGTGTTAAAAAGTTATTTCATAACCATCTCTTACTTTTAATATTTAACAGCCAACAAAAAAGGAATACCAGTGTAAATTTTTTATGTGGAAGGATGAATTTGATAACCATCCCGGTTATCATCCTTCACAACAACCTAATGTTAATTCTCCGGGACCTTCAACACAATATACAAGTTATACTCCACCAGCTTGTACATCTGAACTAACAGAATGTTCCAACTGCAAGTTCAAAGATCTACAAATAAACATGCTAGAGACAAGAATAAAGATGTTGGAGATCAAACTCGAATTGGCAATGAATCCAGAAAACCACGCATGTATGTCAGGTGCATTGCTAAATGAGCTGTTAGAATCGGTTGGAAATCTTAGTATGGAGTAGTAATCAACGTATGTTTAATGTGTTGACTTATGTTCGACGTTAGTCAATTTGGAATAAAATTCGTTCCCTTTAGTTATTTTATATTTATATTATTTGATTGTTCAATACCACATCACATCTAATTAAGTAGATTAAATATTAAATTAATAGAAAATTACATTATTTAAAATTCAGATTACACTTCCACTACTTCTAACACCACTTTCATTGTTAGGAACGTATCCTTGGAGAAAACCTTAACCACATTTTTTAATGTAATATTAAGATAGTGATTTCCAGATTGTTTGGAAGAAAACACAGAAACGTTATGAAGGATCAAAACAGATCCGACGGTAAGCAGCTTTTCATACCTCTCGTCATTAACCACTTTGTGATGTATTGAACCTGATATTAAACCTAAAACATCTTTCAATGATACTGTGAGATCACCCAAGACGTTTGGGGTACAAGACTTAATTATAGCAACAACATTGTCAGGTTTCCCTTTCTTGCAAAATTTCTTGATATCGGCGAAACAACCAATCATGATACCGCCATCAGGTTTCACATACTCAACTGCGCTAACCCATGGCCCACTATTAAAATCGGAATCCTCTCCCACATCATACACTATATTCCTAATGTACTCCTGTGTCGCCATTATACCATCATCCACACTTACATCATTCGTCGTTTGAACTATACCTGCAGGACCTCGTATTATCCTAACCGGCATTTTAGCATAATTTTGAGTTGTGGTGTTTCCATATGAAACTGTGTTTTGGGAGGTGGCTGATAGTCGGAAATCGGAGTCATCTATATCAAGTAATTCTTCCCAATTTGGTGGTGAATTCATTTTGATGTTTAGTTTGTGGCAAGTATATAATTGTTTGTGTGGAAATTCCATATTGTATTTACTTATATTTATACCGACAATCACACAAGAAACATTAAATGTAACATCTCCCCAACTACCATCTCCCCAACCACCAGTCGAGCAGTCATGCAATATTTAATAAAACGACCATACACTAGAAATATGATACATTAGCAAGCACATAATATATATATATATATATAATACATATTACTGTTTACAAAACTTGTTTACAAAAAACGACCATAACTGTTATACCAAGAGCAGCCTGATACAAGCAACAGGATCTCGAGAAGCCATTCATAATAACTGTTATACCAACACTAGCCATAACTGTTATACCAACAACAGAATTCAAGCCAAAGCAGAAGTTAGATTGTTTACATAAGTTAGATTGTTTACAGAACTTAAATGTCAAATGTCTCTCGGAATTGGAATCTTGTATTTCCATAAATATTGAGCCATATACTCACAGTAAGCCAAAGCAGCTTGGATAGGATTCTTCACCGTCAATGATAGCTTATAAGACAACCTGTACAAAAGTATACAGACCCAAACACCATAATCCCCATAAAGCCCACCTTGTTTAGGGACATCAGGTGCATACTCAAAGGAAACATGATAGTTATTGGCATCAATATTCTTCTTTTCCATGACCTCACTCTCAACAAGATACGTGGGTAGTTGACAAGCAAAAACTTCCCTGAAAGTTAACCACCAGCTACGTGTTTGAACTGTCGGGCTCCCAAGGCTGTTATATAAAGTTATAACACCTGTTGTGATGGATACTTCGCCCAGGAACCAATGTATTTCAGGTTTATTGATTGGAAAGAACGCCTAAAGATGCAAATAGTTGCATCAGATTCAGAGGTAAGCCAAATGATTAGAATGTTTAGAATCACAAAAAGTCTCCATCTCAAATAAAATTACATGCAAGTTTACACACATAATTAGAGCTATATATTCTAACTGTCTACAACCAATTTTATTGGCACTAACCTTCAACAAGCACGAGTTTTTTTACATGCAAGTTTGACAGTCAAAAGTAAGGCTCAGATCTACAAATGTAAGAATGGTACAAAACACCCGCCATGGCTGCAACCACATTCCCTAAGGTGTGGCTACCCTGCCAAGATATGGGTGTCATTGAATTATAGTCCGATAAACCATTTGCAGAAAAGGTTCATCATCGCCTGACTAAAACTAAATATGTTTGATGGGTTCGAAAAAGTAAGCACCCGGTTAGAAATGTCAATTTTATATTCTTGACTGTTAAAAGTAAGGCTCAGATCTACAAATGTATGAACAATACAAAACACCCGCCATGGCTGTAACCACATTCCCTAAGGTGTGGCTACCCTGCCAAGATACGGGTTTCATTAAATTCTAGTCCGATAAACCATTTGCAGAAAATATTCATCATTGCCTAACTAAAGCATATTTTTAATGAAAGTAAATAATTTAGTCATCTCAATATGGCAAAGGTCCTGATCAATAATACGTTCTTGCATGTTTTCGGTTCCAGTTCCACAAAAGGCCCTAATCAATAATAGACTGCAGTTCTCAAAGAAGATGGGAAACAAAAGAGGATGTTACGGAAAAGTAATCTGCACCAAATTACTTGCCACAACATTCTCTTTAGTGTCACATCTTTCTTTGGTGAAATGCACTCTACCGCTGATTAGGGCCTATTGTGGGACTGAATCTAGCAACATGCATAAAACAAGAGAAAATTACCAAAAGAGGCAAACAATCCAAGGTTGGTCCCTTTTCTATAAGCAAATAAGTATTGTTTGACAGTAATAAGTAAGGCTAAGATCTACAAATGTATGAACAGTACAAAACACCCGCCATGGCTGCAACCACATTGCCTAAGGTGTGGCTACCCTGCCAAGATACGGTTGTTAGTCCGATACACAATTTGAAGAAAAGTATCATCATCGCCTAATTTAAGCATATATAATGTATGCTCATATAAAAGTAATTTTGTAAGCCCCCGTTTAGAAACGTCAATTTTATATTATTGACAATGAAAAGTAAGGCTCAAATCTACAAATGTATGAACCGTACAAAACACCCGCCATGGCTGCAACCACATTCAAAGGTGTGGCTACCCTGCCAAGATACGGGTGTCATTGAATTGTAGTCCGATAAACCTTTGCAAAAAATATTCATCATCGCTTGACTAAAGCATATATAATGTATTAAATGACAATGCTCATATAAAAGTAATTTTGTAAGCCCCCGGTTAGAAACGTCAGTTTTATATTATTGCCAGTGAAAAGTAAGGCTCAAATCTACAAATGTATGAACCGTACAAAATACCCGCCATGGCTGCAACCACAATCAGAGGCTTACTTTTTACTTGGGTAATTGGAAAAGATACACCAACAGATTTACCATATCCAAGTGATTTGACAGTTTTTTTTTTCTTTTCCCACTTTTACGTTTCCCATATCAAAAAAAAAACACACACACAACCCACAATCTGAACCAAATTTAAGTCACTTGACCATTAAATCAGGTGAAGTTCAATGTAGCAAGCAGTGTATGTACAACTATGTGTTGTCATATGCATTAGCAAGGCTCAGATCTGCAAAACAACATCAGGATGTAACCACCCATGGCTGCAAAATAATGCTATAAAATTGCCATGCCAAGATATGGTAAATCGCATCATTTGATTCATCAAATAAGACCATTGTCATCACAGCGTCTTACATATCACATCACTATTGCCAGTCAAAAGTCTTTTTTTAGTCTATTTAAAATGATAACATCTAAAATTTGGTATTGTAGATAAGGAATATTTGCATGTGATTTTCAGATTTTCAACTGTCAGTAATCAACTGTCATACAAAACCAAACATTATTGATTCTGCCTTTTGTAGGTGCGGTTTTTCCTATTTAAGAGTGGACACACTTAATTTAGCATTAACCTACTTCACTTTATTCTAAATATGTCAAATGGTAAAAAAGTTACATTCAAGCCTAATGCTGATGATAGGGAATGGTCAATCAAGGCACTAAGAGAAGTCATATTTCCTGAGATTGAAGAGAGATATGGCCCAAATGCTGAACCAAGGGACCAATTACCCGCTAAAATTCTAGAAGACCTAAGACAACAAGTTTACAGGGATGAAGTACCAAACCAACAAGTAGAAGGTGGTAAACCACGTGGTAGTGTTAACAGCAAGGTACCAAATTGCGAGAAAGGAAAGTCAAATGGTAAAAAAGTTACATTCAGCCTATAATGAAGTACCAAACCAACAAGGATTTGTTTCTGAGGGGCCGTAGTTGTCTAGGATCTTTTCAAATACGGGACGTTTGATCCAGATCGGGACGTTTGATCCAGATCACAATATTTTGTAAATCTGTTTGCAACTTATTTCTTCGAAATCTTTTGTACAATAATTATTAAATGGCAATGCTTATATAGAAGTAAATTTGTTTGCCATTTATGTTCTCACATAGTCTTAACAATCACATAAAAGTAAATCTGTTTGCCATTTATGTTCTCATGACATGGGAGATTTGATGTGACACTTAGTGGGCCCAAGAAAAAAGTACTAGAGATGGACACATGTCATAATATGAATGAAGTCGAGCAGTTGAGCAGTTGAGCGTGGCTTAAATGGGACAGAGATGAGAAAAGTGCTAGAAAATGGACCAACCTTGGATATTTGGAAAGTAAGGCTCAGATCTACAAATGCAATGACCAATATTGAAAATATTCTTAACATGTTCAAAGTATAATTACCGTATTAAAAGGAGAATGTGAGTTTTGTGCCTCACTCATCACACCCTTCATTTGCACATCTTCATCAACTTTAACATTACTCTCATCCTGAAAAACAAAATAACTTTGTGTCAATATCATGTTCGTTAAATTTTTTATTATATTAACATGTTCAAAGTATACTCACCATGCATATAGGAGACTGTAAGTTTTTCTCCTCGCTCATCACGCCCTTCATTTCCACATCTTCATCAACTTTAAGAACATTCTCATCCTGAAAAAAAGTTTACTTTGTGTTAATGTCATGTTCGTTTTTTTTCCAGTTATTATATTAACATGTTCAAAGTATATTTACCATGCATAAAGGAGACTGTAAGTTTTTGTCCTCACTCATCAGATCCACATGTTGATCAACTTCACATCGAGTCTCGACCTATAAAAAAGATTGATATTTTTGAATGTGCGTGTTACCAGATTAAAAGTTGAATCTATCATTAGATAACAGTCAACACATATTTACCGGATTAAAAGGTGAATCTATCTGTTGGGGCTCGTTCATTTCTTGCTTGTTTGGCACATCTTGATCAACTTAACAAACATTCCCATCCTAATCAAATGCACGTGTAAACAGCTAAAATATTGGGTATGTATTAACTCATAAAATAAACACAATAACTTGCATACATTACATGAACATCTGTAGGATCTTGAGGTGAGTCAAAAAAGTCATTTATTACTTCTTGCACTTGTTGTGAAGATAAATCGTTCCTAGCACTGAATATATCTTCTTGCACATTCAGATTTGCATTAACATCAACATCCTTTACATCATGATCTACATCCATATCACCTTCATTTTCAGTGCTTGTCTGAAAAAAAAAAATATATAGCTATGTTAAGTACGTGGTTCACTAATTGATGTGTACCGAATATAGAAAAAACCATTGTTTATATGATAAATTGTTATAACAAACCTTTGAATCATCATCTACATCCATACTACCATCATTTTCAGTACCGGTCTAAAAAAAATAAAAATTAAATTACATTTGTTAATTAATTACATAGACTTATTACTGTGTACATAAAAAAACAAACACAAAAAGTAAGCCCCAAAAGAATTATATGGTTCTATTATACATACCAATTAGAAAAACATACAAACTCAAACATACAAACAACTACAGAAAAACGTAGAAACTAACATACAAACAACTACACAAAAACATACAAACTCAAACATACAAACCCTCCATAAGCTACAACTTAATATACTGAACAATCTGGATGCGTAAGCAGAAGTAGTGATTCATTGAAGGGGCTCATGAAGAAGGACCATGCGTCTGCTTCAACACGAAGATTAATAAATTCTTGTGACCGAACTTGGAAGACTTCAAGAGTGTGATCCATTTGGTAAGGCTGATCAGGTTCAAAAACTGGATCCCCAATCTTCGTAAATCCAATTAATTTTAGTAAATGAGGAGTGAAAATGTTAAATAGTGTTTTAAAGGATTTTGTTTTGTTACCATCCAACATTATCTCCCATAAACAGACCCTGTGCCACTGATCTCCTATCATGTTGCCAAAAATGACAAGAGACTCTCTTAGCTTTGAAATATAGAAAGGTACAGGAATCCAAACTCGTAAGCTGTCAGGTATATCTAATACCGAAAAGTTGCGGTTAACCAAATCAAAAGAGACAATCATATAAGTTTTTTGAGAAGAACCTAAAGTCCGTTGAGAAGCCGCCCAATAAATAAAACTACCTAATACCGCCTGACTTAACCGTTTAAGTCGGATTGATTGACAAGGCTGATAAGGTTTTAAAATGTACCTTTTTGAGGGGTCGTTTAAGCCCTTATTTGATCACTTTTGTATCCGTTATTACTTAATATTGTTCCTTTTCACTTTTTAGGTCTCTTGAAGGCAAATTGCTGTAATGGCACTTATTTGGACGAAAAGGCGCGGATGTACGAAGAAAATGGCCAAAGTCAAGAATCGAGACACTCAAGCTGCTTAAATACAAGGTGACGGCGTCACTGCTTAACTGCGACGCTGTCGGAGCATTTTGTGACGGCACAGAAGCCAAAATTCATATTTTCAAGTGACGGTGTCAGGCTTTAAAAGAGTAGGCCGTCGCAACTCAGACGGCCTAGATTTGATCCAGACGGTGTCAGAAGCTGAAGGGGACGGCGTCACAAGCATAAGGTGATGCCGTCTCAAGACTAACGTGGCCAAGACGAAACCCTAATGACGGCGACCCGACGGCGTCACAAAAAATAAGGTGACGCCGTCGCACTTGTAATCTTATATATAGAATCCGAATTTTTCAGTTTTTGTGTGTAGTCTTTTGGAGTAAAAACCTAAACCGAACCAAGGCTGTCTTGTACAGTATTTTAGGGTTCCAAAACCTATCTTACATCAAGATAAGTGTTTTACTTCATTAATTCAATTATGTCTTTGATTATTTGTGTGTATGCTTGCATGTTCTCTATGTCCGGCTAATTTACTTGTGTGTTTGCTTAGGGAATATGAAACTTAATTATTGAATATTGATTGGTTGTCTCTTATCTTAATTGATTATTGATCTAGTAATGCGATAGGTCATTCGTTGTGTAATTAATGCTTGATTAATCTTTGTGAACCTTAGGCTATAGCACTTAGAGCGGTTGTAGGCTAAACCATCCAAAGAGGGCCTTAGAGTTAGAGTTTATAATCCCTAGAGGGTTTTGTAGACGAGACCCTTTGGTAAGTTCAAAGAGTTAGGGATAAACGCATACCCTACGACTTTAGACACACAACGCGATTAAGAATAAGGACGTGACAATTCAACCATCAATAGGAGATAATTCAGGAGTAATAAAACCTAAGTGAACACATCTTTAAACTATCATACGAGCACACAATATTTAGACATAGACTACATACACCTTAGATTAGATAATTAGATAAGTAGAGTAATCGGTAGAAATACCAACCCCAAAATCCAAACCCCGAGATTCGTACCTTTCCATTTTCTAAAAAACATAAAAAGATAAAAAATAATCTTCCTCAACCCCAACCTTAGCGTAGTAACTTCTCACTAGCATTCCTATTCCCCTAGAGAACGATATCAATACCCGTGGCTTACCCTAATACTACACTACAACGATTAGGTTCACTGCCTAGGGTGTTATAAAACTTGCTCGAAGAAAAGGAAGTTCCTTTGACCCCAAACGACGCGTGTAGCGTTATCAAAGGCATATGTTCACTTTCTAACTTCTTCTAGCGTTGGGAACTCAATGTAAACACTGAAACATTCCATGTTCCGTGTCCATCAAGCGGATATGAAATCCTTAAAACGGTAGGGTCAAAAGTGACTGGATTAACACCAAAACCGATAACAACTTTATCAGATTCAGATTGACTTAACCAACCAAGGAGAACTATAGCAATTGATTTTCTTATTGACGAGTTCTAAAGAATAGCCATCTTAAAAGAATCAGAAAAACACCACAAACCATGAGAGGTGCCAATTGGCAAAAGATTCAAAAATCTTAGACTTGTATTAAAAATGACTTTAGGAATACTTGGAAATAAGATGCGTTGCTGGAACAAATTGACATTATCATCAACAAAAAATATAAAATGTGACTCAACAAATCCTTGCTGATAGTGAATAAGAAAACTTCAAGGCGAAGTCGTGCGAACACCGAAACCAACAAGGAATTTGGATCTGTCGATGAACGACTTCCATCTCTTTGAAACAGTTCTAAACTGAAATAAAGCATGTACAGGAAGTTTAGAAATGATTTCCATTTGAATTTCAAAGGGAATGTTGTCGTACATTTTTTATAAACAGTGGAAATTATAGCATATGTATGTGTAGAAGACTATGAATGTGTAGAAGTGAATTTAGGATAAATACTATGAATGTATAGAAGACTTATTTATAGACTAAAGTATTACTAGTGTAGTAATGAACTAGTAGTGTAGGTGAAGTTATTAAATACAAAACACTAGTGTCATAAATGAATTATAGTAGTTTAGGTAAAGTTTTTAAAGTAGCATAGTAATGAACTACTTATCTTTTTGTTAGATAATTTATTAACTTTTAAAACAACAAAAAGCTTTAAAAAAAGTAAAATTCTACAAGCAAAAAATGTGAAACTACTTATCTACCCATACTCTATCTCTTCCATTATTAAAAATTTATAATTTACACTTATCATTTTATTACTTAAAAGCTATAAATTTTAACCCAATGAAATATAGTAGTTTAGGTGAAGTTTATAAAATGCATTTCCAAAACTTAAAATCAAATTGCATTAAATAATACTCATAATCAAATGCACGTGTAAAAAACGTAACAATCCACTATATGATACCACATAAAACACGTATGAATAAGTAATACAGCAAATAAGTCCGCATAGAAGCAAAACAAAATATAGAAACAGATTAAAAGGATTGCAAGAAATATAACCTTTTCAGCAAACACGCGTGCAGTATCATATTGACCACCATTCTTCTCACTAACCCCATCAAGCTTAAAATTCGTATGGATATATTTATGAAGTTCATCAATTTGCTGTTGCATATTGGCCATTTGATCTAAAACTGTTGCACTATGTGGCAATACTCCATCCATACCTGGAATCTGGCTATCCCCATCAAGCCTCAAATGCTTGACATATTTATGTAATTGATTAATTTGCTATTGCATTTTAGCGATTTGAGCCATAATTGTTGCTGTAGGTGGCATGGCATCCCCCATATACGACATGCCTTGATCCACCTTCCTAATGACTGCTGGTGTATTTGCATTTCAGACTAAACAACATCTCCATGGTCTCAACTTCTCAGGTCGACCGGATCTATTGGCTGCTGGTGTATCATGAATGGGAAGACTAGGTGGTATATGATTGTATAACCTTGTTGGCATATACTTCTTGAAAAAGTCTACACTAGATGTCCACCAAAGTTCTTTCATCTCAGTCGCTGCATATAAAAAATTGTTACACTAATCTAAATACCATTAAAAATCATAAACAATTTTTCTAAAAGAGAAGAGTATAACATGTCGGCACAAGGCGAACCATTTCTGCATTACGATAAAGAAGATCATAATCGGTCTTCTCAAACCTGTGTGCATCATCCCAAGCAACACCCCGAGGGATCACATTCTCTTCTTTAACCCACCAATTTGTTGAATTGCGGCTGGTTACCAAAAGCCAAATCTGAAGGAATTATTATTACTATTAACATAAAAAATACTACACTAAAGTTCATGATACAATACTGAATAAAATTCTTACTAACTAAACAATAGTTACGAACCTTCAAAGCGAACGCAAATCCACACAATGTATAAGTTGCAGTGTAACCATCGCCCTTCGTAGCCATTTCAGTCAAATGTCTATCTCTAACCTTTGAGATAGCATTATAAATCTTCTTGTGAAACTCAACCCAAATTTACTCGCCCCATGGAAATGCATTCCATGCATAAATGTCAACTACTAAAACCAATATCTCATGGGAGATTAAATTTCTTTCCTGTTTGCCCATATAAACGTTCTCTAACAACAGAACCAGACAAAGGCGAACAACATCATCATTTGAAAGTGCGTTAAACTCAACTTGATCACTAAGAACCCTAACTAGTTGTTCAGCTTTTATATTGCTAATTTTCTCGGTACGCCTCTCTCTAAGAAAACTTAGCATACGATTACCAAAACCAGATTGCCGTTTCTTTAAATGCTCTAAAGAAACATCACCAAATCGAAAACCTAATACTAGGCACATATCTTGACGACCAAATTCTAAAGTGTGTCCCTAGATATCAAAATACAAGGGAGTATTTATATTAGGGTTTTCAACAAAGCGTTGATGTTGAAGAAAATAATGAAGCAAATGGTTATCATGCTCGTATGTTTTTATGTTTAACCATTTCCCGAAAACAGTGCTTTTAAAAAGTTCAAGACGATTAGGATTGCAACTCAACTTTTGCCTTATCGTTTTGATATAGTGCAACTTTGTTCTAGTACTGAGCTTGGCAGAATACACCTATACACAAAAACAAACAAAAGATGCATACCTATATTAGCATATGTTATAAACTGATGAGCAATAGAAATATACTGATGAGCGATAGAAATATAAAAATTTTCAAACATAACCTTTACAACCAGAAATAATGTGGGATTCCTAAGGGTTAAGTCCTTTAAACTTTAATATAGACCAAAGGAAATGGTCTAAACGATAGAAAATACTGTGTATTCTGAACATGACATCAATTACAAAGACTCCTAATTTGTAAGAGATTAATAGCTTAATAAGTCAAACCAATCATTGAAATGCTTATATACAAATGTTACAAAGGCGCTAGGCATGACTACATGATGAGGTATTTTTTTGTTACACTTTCAAATATGCAAGTGTCAAGATTTCAGTGTCCACATTTCACATATGCAGGTGTCCAAATTTTCAGATAAGCAAGACATTTCAGATATTTGAAGCAAACAATAACCACAATGAATGAAACTCAAATACACTAACAAAATAGCAAACAATGTGGGTTATTGTGCAGAAAAAGCAAACCCTAACATGGTTGGTCTTCTCAAACCTAGAATAAGCAAACCATAACATGTATACTATCTAAATGGCTTTTCGAACAACAATAATGCAAAATAAACAATAAAACCTACAATAATAATAAAAATAACCACAATTAACATCAAATAATCTAAAAAAATTTAAAAACCCTAAAAAAATCAAATAATCAAAGTTACTGTTCAAATCGAAAAAAATTGATTAAAATCAAATACATTAAAACCGATGTATGTGTTACTGTGCAAATCGCACATTTGACTTACTTGTCTAGAAGCCATTATCATATAATCGTCTTCCACAAAAACATATGTATGTGTTACTGTGCAAATCGCACACACTATTAATTGACGGATCATGTCTGGAAATAATCGTCTTCCACAAAAACGGGTGTTGTGTGATCAAAGTTTCGTGATTTTTTTTTTATCTAAGCCATGCACGTATTCCAATGGTTTAGTGTGTGTTGTGTGTGTGCTTTTTTGTTGATATTGAAACGTTAAAGTGGAAAAAGAAAAAAAAAAGAAAATAAAAAATGTCAGATCACTTGGATATGGTAAATCTTTTGGTGTACCTTTTTCAATTTTCAATGTAAAAAGTAAGCCACCGGTTGAGCATCGTCGGTTGAGCACCGTGAGTCGAGCGTTGACTTTTAATAAAAAAAACAAAATAGGAGATTGCTTAAAGATTTGAAGTGACACTTAGTGGGCCATGGAAAAAGTACTAGAGAATGACATGTCATAATATGAATGGAGTCGAACAGTTGAGCAGTTGAGCGTGGCCTAAATAAAAAATAGATGAGAAAAGTGTCTAAAAAATAGACCAATCTTGAAAATTTGGCCTCTTTTGATAATTTTCTCTATAGATATTCTTTTCACATTAATCACTTGATCAATATTTTCTGTACATATATGCAATAGTTTGTAAAGGTAAGTGAAGCATGTTATGGAGCGTCTTTTTTACGAAGACAAGAAGAAAAACACACTAAGAAAGTTTGAAGCTCAGAAAAAGAAATTCGATCTATATTTTGTTGGTCAAAGGCTCTGTCGCTAGCTTTGTTCTAAGAAACTTACGGAACCATGGATGGAAAAAACGTTATGTAAATCAAGAATATGACTAATAATAAAAGGCTTTTGCATAAGTGAATCTGATTTTAATTCACAAATATTGCTATTTAGCTTTTAAAACATGGTTTCACAAGGTCGGTTCTTGTTTTATTTTCCTGGTCTTCACTCATTTACTTACTATTCATTTGTCAAATGACAAGGATTTTACATTGCAAGGTTGATATTTAAGTTAAGTTGCATCTCAAACATGATTTAATCACTGCAAGATGGCTTAGTTTTAAATGTAATCACAATGTAGTTTGGGTCAGGTGTGGTCTTTATCAATCAATATACTTTAAACTTTTAAAGCAGTCATTTAGTAACAACTAAAAATAGATTGAAAGAAGGACATGTAGATATCTTTATCTTTGAGTTCGATTATTTTTGGGTACCTTCAATCTTTGGTGCAGAAGAGCATACGTGCTATGGAGGAAAAAAGACTATTATATACGTAGTATGATTTATTAGAATCTGATTTCTAGAGTACGAACTTATAACCTTGTAAGTTTTTTTTGAACGGCGGCTATATATAAAACTAGCAAAAGCTAGAAACAATTACAAGGACGATATAGTAGCAATAGGATTTTGCAACCAACCTACCCAACTAAACTTAAGATTGAGATTCCTAGAGGAAATCCACAAAAAATGATTGAGAAACAACTCTATCCCATAACAACGACTTCTTAGGAGGGGAAGTAGAAAAGACCAGACCGTTACGAAAGCTCCAAATGCACCATAAAAGAACCCCACCTACGCCTTCTAGAAAGACTCGCACCTTTTTGGGGAAGTGCGAGGAATCAAGCCAAATAATCCAATCCTCCATATTCGCACATAAAAGAATATCAACCTCCCACCATTTAGCTAACGTAGACCACAAAGTAGAAGCCATCTCACAAGTGAAAAAAATGTGATTAGCCGTTTCAACATCTTCTTGAAAAAAATGTGATTAGCCGTTTATAACCTTGTAAGTTTAACAAGTCAAGATACATTTTTGTTAAAAAAGAGAAGAAAAGAGAAAAGACAGTTTTGAAATAGAGGGTTGCATTGGAAGGATATTCTAAAATAGGAAAGTTAAAGGATGGGGGAGTTTTATGTAAGAAAGAAGCAACAAGTTTAAGGTACTTTCCTGGATGAGGTCAATAGGCGATCAAGAATGCTCATGGCATAGGTTAGAGACCTCTATTGTACTTGGGAAGGGTTCTACTTTAACATTGTGTTCTCAAATGAAAAGAAAATGAAAAGAGAAAAGAAAGGGAAAAGTAGTGTTTGTTAAATTGTTCGTGGCGGAAAAGTAAAGGAAAATAATCATAACCTATGTTTTTGTGTTTGTGGAAGAAAGAGTTTGTTCAAATTACATGTATGTCTTTTGTTTGTTGCTATCAAAACTTTCAAAAAGTCAAGATTAATCTTTACACAAAATACTTTAATGTTCTTTTTCTTGCAAAATATGGGAGAAAGATTTTTCACAAAGTCCTTTCCTTTTCCCTTGAATATCATTTTCATTTCTTTAAAAATAACTTTAGAACTCAAAAAAAAAAATAATAATAATAATAATAATAATAATAATAATAATAATAATAATAATAATAATAAATACCTTTCCCGTCTTCTCAATTTGTAACCCAGGAAGACACTTTAAGATCTGCCCAAGTGGTTAAGTCTACATTGTAATTTGTTGTTGTGAGATCCTGCATTCGCGCGGCCCCTGCCCGAAACTCTAGTCTAAATTTCTTGTTGTGTTGCTTTGGTACTAGCTTTATTCTTAATAGTTACTTCTCTATTCTCTAGACTCATTTGTTACTTTGTGATTAGTTTGTTGATTGCAATTTGGTTGCCTTTATGAAACCAAGAGTGTTAGTCTTAAAAAAGAATCTTAGTTGTTGATGAAAAGTTGCTCAAAATATATTTTTATTGCAACCAGACTTCACATTTCAGTTTATTCAATAATTTTTTTTTTGAAAGGTAAATTTCTTATAAGGTGCTTCGTGTCGCGGTTCGACAGCGGGAGGTCTAGACTACGTTGTCTAAACCGGGTCCGCGCTAGAGAGCTCCCTCGAAGCGGAAATGCCTATTTCAAATACCCGATGGGGGAAAACCCCCTACTAATCCGCCCGAAGACACGACAATTAATAGGGGTAAACCCTTGCCTTTTCCAAGATTCGAACATGGGGTTACCAGGCCCAAACCCCTTCATTAAAGGACTACCTTGAAGGAAAATCCCTCATTCAAACCCCTTGCAGGATTTGAACTCAAGACCTCCCTCCCCTAAAAGCCCCTAAAGACTCCAAGATGGCTAACTGAGCTAAGTTGGTTCAGTTTATTCAATAATGAATAGTTGAATACTATTATTAGAGTAGTATACATCAACTATTTATAATTTTTGCAAGTGGCCAAAAGCGATTTGACCCAAGTCACAGCATATAGCCAACCGCGTATTTGCTAACCTACTATCAACAACCAAGTCTTTTGGTGTAAGAAGTAAGAACATTTGAAAAACACAAAGAAAACAAACCAAGCAATTTCATTGAAATATACATAACAGACAAACATGACAATTTCCACAAAATACATAGTAAATTGCTTCAAATTTCTTTGCGATCAATCATGAGTTTAATATATACCATGGAACTTGATGAAGGGCTATCCAAAAGCCACATATATATGTAAACAAGAAAATGTATATAAATAAAGATTAAAGAATCATCAAAAGCTTACTTAATTAGAGAGTGATCGATATGATAAGTTATCCAAGAAGTCTATTGACTACCAAATAATCTAAATTTTTTGTTTCCTTGACGTTGATACCTGTCGTGAAGAACTCTTTATATATTCACTTTGCTCAAATTAAATTTTTTAAAATGCACGATTTATGGCAATTCTGCAGAACTACATCATCACTTTTGCGCAGTCAGTTGTCGGATAACATATGGAAGAATGACAGTAGGGAGTGTCTTTGATAAGCGTTTTGAAATTGATTGTTTGATTATCATGACTTCTCGCAACAGTCAAAACTTAATGTTTGGATGCTGCTTCCAGTAGCTGATCAGTTTGTATTGTACCGACCACAACATAAGTAAAATTCATAGGACAAGAAACTTAAACAAGCTAGCTAGACTAAAAAGAACGTGTTTTAATAATTCTAAACAAATATAGAAAAGGTAAAAAGGATAAATTCTATTCAGAATTGGGCCATATAATGGGATAGCGTAAATCAAATGGTAGCCTATTTATGGCTTGGATTTTTGCTTTGGTTATTTTCACATAATTAAAGCTTGGACCAAGACTTTTGGCGTCAACAGAAACTAATTAACAACCGGAGTAAATTGCAAAAATCGTTTTTGTGGTTTGGCCAAATTGCACGTTTCGTCCTTGTGGTTCATTAAGTGCAAAAATCGTCTGGATTTGGCACTGTTACGTTCACTTTTGGTCCTTCATCATTGCAAAAACCGTCCTTGTGGTTTGCCAAATTTCACTGTTGAAGGACCAAAAGTGAACGTAACAGTGCCAAATCCGGACGATTTTTGCACTTAATGAACCACAAGGACGAAACATGCAATTTGGCCAAACCACAAGGACGATTTTTGCAATTTACTCTTAACAACCGTGTAGGTCCTTTGGAACAGCCATCAAATTTATATAAATAGGTTGTATCTTAAACTCATTTTTCTCCACAACTTTAATTTCATATCAATCAATCAAAGTTTGAACACTTGTTTTTGCAAAGGAGAGGAACATAAAGAAAGCAATATCTGAGGTATTCTCTTATAAATGTTATTTTACACATATATTGATTACCTTTTACATTATGTATGTTTGCTTGCTTCAATACTATCTACTGTATTGTTTTCGGTTGCTTGTTTGTATCCACTTTTATAGCAATTCTTAAATGATAAAAAATACACTATGTCACTTTACCATTACACGAGTGAATTAAGTAAAACCAAACCACCAGGTTGTCATGTATACTGCTGGATACATATATAGGACTATAGGAGGAGGATACGTTTATAAAAATAGGCTATTTTGTTTACTTAACGAGAGTAGTGATGTTCCTGTTTAGTTGTGGTTGTTTATATGAAAAGAAATCACACTAATTAATCTTGACTAACGGTTATCATTATTAGCCGAACCAAGATTAAAAGTGACCGGTTGCAATAAAGAGTTTAAACTCTTAGTATAAGAGAAAAAAAAAACAAAACTATGATTTTAATTGAAAGATTTAGTTTATTTTTCACCAACTAAGGGCTTGTTTATTTAATTTTTTCTACATGACTTAATGTGTAGACCCTCATTTTTATCACTTATTATTTTAAGTCATTTATTTTGATTAAGTGAAAAACAAACGACTTTTCTCATGACTTAATAAATTAAATTTTTTCATATTAAGTCAATTAAATTGCATTCAAACACCACCTAAGAGATCAACTAAGCATGTTTTAGAAACACGATTCTTTTTTGTCCGATTGCAATTAATAAATTTTGAGACTTTTTACGAAAATTAACATCACAAATTCAATCAAAATTTCATCGGTGTCTTGTAAAACACTACGTGACTCACTAATTCCGCCACCGGATATCATAACTTAGTTTAATTGCTCATTATTTAGTGTTCAAACTTGTGAAGATAAAGACAGGAAAGATATAGTAAGTCAGTCTTGGTTGACATAGGGTTTGTCATACTGTCCATTATACACTAAGCCAACCAAAAAAAAAAAAAAAAAAAAAAAAAAAGTAAAAACTACCGTTCATTAAAAGAAAAAAACTTATATTCTGTTTTATTAGATCATGGTGTTAGAACGGTAAAATAAACAATAATATGAAAATAAAATAGTTTGAAGTAAGTAGTTTTAGTCTAAAATAATATGATAATCATGCTAATTTATTTTAAATTAGTACCAAATACTTACCTTCACCTCCATCTAAAGCTAATCAACTAAACATTAAATCTTCATCAACATTCCTCAACCTTTTCTATACAAGGAATCATTTATACATTAAAACTAGTATTCAGACACCCATACTTTCAAAATCCTCTTTTTATTACCCGTCCCCATCATAATTAACCAAAAAAATGACGATGTTACCATCATCTGACTATGGTCTAATAATCTTAAAGTTGTACAAATTAGGAATTCTTACCGTGGGTTCTTTGCCTTGAATTACTAAACACTTGCTAGATAGTGTTATTCTCCACTTAATTTTCCCAGTAGCTTGAATAACTTGATTTTTAATTGATTCCTCTTCATCTTCTATTCAAGGCACTTAAGCTCCATCATCTAACTCATCAAATTTTATCGAATCCCCCGCTTGATTTATTCTATGCTTTATACCCCAAGTTCATAAGTTATGACATTTCTAGTCTAATACAATAGTCAATAATTTTTCCATTTTGGGGTGTAACATAGAATACACAACATGTGTCAGTATTGAGATCGTTAGATCAACCCAAAATACTGATACTTTCCTACAAGCAGAGTTATATTTTTTAAAAATTAAATAAGTTCGCCTCCATCCTTTTGACACACATCACATGCACAAGATATCATGTTCATTTATCATTTTAATTTGTATTAAGCGTTACTCAGGTTTAAAAAATCACTCATATTTTGCGGTATATTATATTATAAAAGGAAATTTAACGTACGATCAAAATCATTTCTCACAACCACCATTTAACTAACACATACGTAAACAATGTATACACAGGACTAGAGGAGCCTTAAAATGATGTTTTATTAATTGAGTAACAAAGAATTGTAACAATAGATTTAGAAAAGAAAAAACATTAATCCCATTTAGACTTTTGGACCATATATAATGGGATAATGTAGTTAAAATAAGTTTAATTAAAATCTAGAAGAGGTAGGTAGACACATTTAATCAAATATTTGTGAGAAAAAAGTAAATATTTGTGGTAGAAATAGGTCATTTGTGTGGTTGTGTCTTAAACTCATTTTCTCATCACAACTTTCATCTTATCCATCAAAAGTTTGAACACTTGTAATTCAATCTCACAGGTATTTTCTTATAAATGTTAAAAAAAATTACTGCTTATTTTTTGTTAGCTTGCTCAGTTGCTTGTATATTTGCTTGTTTATGTTTTCTTTTACAACATTTCTCTAATGATAAAATCCACAATGCCCTTCATCATTGAATTAAACCCAAATCTTAAGGCTGACAATTATATTGTTGGATTCATAGGAGGGTGGGTAGATAGCTTTATAATTTGATTTCAACTTATATTTATGAGCCTAAAATTTTTGGCTTATTTTGAGACTTAAACTGATTATGATATAATAGCATTATATAAGTACGTAAATCTCAAAATTAGCCGAAAAATTCGGTCTTATTATAGGCCAAAATCAGATAAGCTCTCAAGCCCAAAAACAAGCTTGAACCGTTAAATAAACACCCACAAGATTTTTTAATCGTAATGATTTGTTGGCTTCAGATATGCACATACATATACCTTAAAGAGAGAAAGCTTTGTCCAAAAACAATCTATTAGTCTTCATTGTTTAAAGAATAAATATTTTGATCAAATAAGTTACTCAAAAGTTTTCTTTTATCGATGAGAGAAATAGTTTTTTTTCTTTTTTTTTTTTTTTTTCTTTTTTTTCTTTTTTTTTTCACAGTCAGTATTAAAGCATCTTCAAGTCTTGTAAAAATCTAAATAAATATATATTAAAAGAAGCTTTATTATGACTTTTTTTCTTCATTAGTGTAACTTTTGATGCTAAGTATACCTTTTTTTAATGACAAAAGCGGTAGGGTGCGTTTTAAGGAAAGTGTTATGGGTAAAATGATTATTTATTTAATTTAGAACTAAAATTAAAAGTTCACGATTTTAGACTCTGATTGTTACAAGTTTTTATGACTTTCCTCATTTTTTTTCTTTCTTGTTTTTCTTAACAGTGAAAATGATTGAGGTCATTGTAACTGCTGCCGCCGAGGTGATACTGGAAAAGGCATTTTCATTGGCTGCTAATGAATTTGCCATTGCTTGGGGTTTCACAGATAATTTGAATATCCTTCATAACAATTTGGAGATGATTCGGGCCAAGTTACGTGATGCCGAGCGACAAAAGGGTTCAGAGGCTGTGACAGTATGGCTGAAACAGCTAAAAACTGTGGTGAGCGAAGCTGATGATCTGTTGGATGAGGTCGAGTATGAAGTGTTAAGGCGTGAGGTAAAGAAACGAGATCACACAACTAGAAAGATATGCTGTCGCCCGAGTTTGAAAAAGTTTTCATTTCGTAGAGAAATGGGTCATAAGATCGAAAACATTATCACGAAGTTGTCACAGATCAACAAACACGCACTCGAGTTAGGACTACAAAATGAACAGCAAGGCCCTATTCCAAATAGTCTTCGTAACGAGACTCACTCATATTTAGATGAATTCAAGATTGTTGGGAGGGAGAACGACGAACTGCAAATTATTGAGCTTTTAACGGAATCCACAAAAGAAGAAAAACTTACGATCATTCCTGTTGTGGGAATGGGTGGGATTGGGAAGACCACTTTAGCTAAGTCGGTCTACAATAGTCCAAAAATCCAGAGACACTTTGATGTCAAAGTTTGGTTATGTGTGTCTGTTAAGGTCGACATCAAAAGACTTCTGGAAATGATCTATGAATCCCTAACCAGTAAGAAATGTGAGTCACCATCCATCGAAAAGTTGATTACAAAGCTTCGAGAAGAGTTGGGATCAAAGAGATATTTGCTAGTCTTGGATGATGTCTGGGACGAAGAGAGGACATACTGGGACGAGTTCAGGAGTTGTGTGGTAAACCTGAATTCACAAAATGGAAATGGCATTATTGTCACCACACGAAAACTTGAAATCGGAAAAAATTATATGAAAAAGAATTCTCATACTTTGCAAGGTCTTTCGGATGATGATGGTTGGTTCATGCTTAAAGAAAGAGCAAATCCGTTGCCAGAATTGGAAGAAATAGGGCGCGATGTTGTGAAAAAATGTCATGGTTTGCCATTGTTAATAAAGGTAATAGGAAGCATGTTGCAAAATTACAGTGGTGACAAACATAAGTGGTTGTCCGTCCAAGAAAGCATGGTTTGGGGTGAAGAAGAAGGTGACATGGTTCTAAGGATCTTGAAACTAAGCTTTGATAATTTGCCGGATTCGATTACGAAGCAATGCTTTGCCTATTGTTCAATATTTGAGAAGGACACAGTTATGAAAAGGGAAGAACTTATCCAACTTTGGATGGCATTGGGGTTGCTTCAAGTGGATGGCACGAGAAACCGTGATATGGGGGATGTGGGAAATGATATTTTCAAAATCTTGGTAAGCAATTCCTTGTTCCAAGATGTTGAAATGGATGAGTATGGTTATGTGTATAGTTGTAAGATGCATGATCTAGTCCATGATCTTTCTTTACATATTTCGGGTGATGAAAGCTTGTGTTTGCTGGTTCCGAGTAGCGATAAAGTACACAACCCTCATTTAAAACATCTATCTACGTACCATGAAGAATCCAACAATTCATTTTTGTATAAATTCAAAGAGGAAACGGGAAGTAGAAGTTTGCACACGTTGTTTCTGAAAGGAACAGGGAAGAAGATTTCATTTCAAGTTTTCAAGTGTCTGCGTGTCTTAAAGTTAAGTGGCAATGGAGCAACAAGGATAGATGAGTCAATTGGAGATTTGGTCCATCTGAGGTATCTTGATTTGCTAGGTATGGAGATCCGCATTTTTCCGAAATCTATTAGTAAACTTCATTATCTGCAAACATTGAAGCTGGATTACCATTTCGGTTTGAAGTTCCCAGAAGGCATGCGGAATTTGATAAGCCTACAACATCTTGAGTCTAAAAGATTTGTTAGATCCCCTAAGGACGTGGGACAGTTGACTTCTCTACGAACATTGTCCTACTTTAGCGTGGGTCGAAAGAAAGGATATCAGATTGAAGAGCTAGGCCGTTTGAAACACCTTGGGGGGAAGCTTCACATTTCCAGTCTTGAAGAAGTTGGCAGCAAAGAAGAAGCTTGCAAGGCAGATTTAGTTGGAAAGAAAAACCTATACAAGATAGAATTCCGTTGGGAGAAAAGCAATGAGAGGGGGAGGCCAAAGGACAAGGATATATTGGAAGGCTTGCAAACCCCTGCAAATGTGAAAAGCTTGACAATCGAAAACTATTCGAGTGATTGTTTTCCTGCATGGGTAATAAATATGTCAACCAATATTGGAGGGAAATGGATTCCCCTTGACAAACTTGTGGATGTCACATTATCTGGGTGTCACAACGTCCTCAGTCTTCCAATGGTTTGGAAGCTGCCACTTCTTCGCGATCTTGTGTTGTGGGATATGGACAGCTTGACAAGTTTAAGTAGCTCTGTTGGCCCTGGATCAAGTGAGCCCTTATCTCTATCGTTGAGAAAGCTCAAACTACATGGTATGAATAGGCTGGAAAAGTGGACAGATGCAGCAACGAACTCCTCAACGATGATATCGCCTGTGCTCGAGACGTTGTCCATTAATTACTGCCCGAAAATCATCCTCTTAGAAGAACATTATCCCCATCCTCTTGTTAAATTAGAGATTTGGAAATGCAGAAATCTCGAGTTCATTCGGAGTTTACAAGGGCTCACATCTCTTGAACGTCTAGATATCTGGAGATGTGATAGTCTTTTAGGAATACCTGATTTGCACAACCTTGGTGGTTCTTTGAGGGAACTGGTGATTAGAGATTGTGAAAAACTGACTTCCTTGCCTGGTGGAATTGACAGTCTTACCTTGTTAAAGGAATTAAAACTTGGGGAATTCTGGAAGGAGCTTGATTGTTTCCCAAGTCTCAAAGGGATAGAGAAGCTGAGGAGCAACCTTCGGATTTTATATTTGTATGGTAGGAGTCATTGGGAGTCAATACCGGAAGAAGTAAAACACCTCACCTCGCTAGAGTCGTTATGGATATGTGATTTTGGTATACGAGAAATTCCAATGTGGTTAACCAATATGTCATCTATCAAACGTATCTATTTCATCAGCTGCCATGGGCTAGATAAAGACTCTGTTTTGAAGGGAGCGCCAAGAGAAGCAGAGTATATCTATCTCAACAGCAGACATATACTTGATCGAGTGTCTTCTTAGAGGTTAAAATGATACTCAATCGAAGATCGAGTTGTATTTTGATTTCGTTGTGAAATTTGATTGTAAACTCAGATTCATTGAGATTGGTTTGAGTAATTTTTATTTTATGGTTGACTGTTAGCTACTTTTATTGGGATAAGCACAAACTTCTTATTGTATTTCATTTTTTATATAAGTTTATCGGTCTATCCTATTCTCTTTATATAAACGAGCATGAAACCCGCCGCGATGCGGCGGGGGCGTTTTACCAACATGCTTAAAAGACTTGTTGTAGCTGGGAAGAAGGATGGTTGGCTCGAGTTTTCACATAATAATCAGTATATCTTAACTAAAACGTTTGTCAAATTTCTTGAGGATCTTGCGCAGTCCAACGCCATTGATCTCAACAAAAAAAGAAAAAAAGAAAAAAAGAAAAAAAAAAGCTTTAATAAATATCTTCTGACGTCTCTATAGGCTTCTCGTAAAGCATATATTTTTTCAAAATCTGGTTCCTCTTGAAGAGCCTCTTGATCTTTTCTGAGAGCATCTAACCTGCAAGTAAGCAGCCCCTGTTGCTCCAGCAGGAACAAAAAATCTTGTCAGTCCGCATTCACAAAATTATATAATAAGCAAATGAGGTTGGGTCAAACTGGGTCGACCCGACCAAGATTTGAACTATGTCATGAAAATAATCTAAAGATCAAATACTATTAAAAAAAAAGTAACAAAT